>BSBK01008616.1:1322500-1402500 GCA_027943335.1 Chamaecyparis obtusa | reverse complement strand
CTAATTACCAAATCTAGCCACCAAGAGGCCCCTCACCTCATTATCCAAAATAATAAACATCCATTATGATCATATCATATTTATAGATCCTACACATTGAACCCAAATTAATTTCACATTCCCAAAGTCACATAGTCAACCTAGATTTTCATGCTATACTTTTGGATTTACCCTTGTGAGGGGTATTATGACCTCCCCCAAAATTTGTATGCTTTCATTGTCATATCCTTCAATTATGAAGGATCATATCTTACCTCTTTCATCTTATCACTATGTACTTCTATTGGGGGGTACCATTCCTAGCTAGATGTATGTCCCCCCAACTCTTTACACATTAAACTTTCATTGGCACACGCTTAGATCAAGAAGATGATGCTTTCCTCTTATACCTTATGTTTTCTTTTCCACATCCTTACATTTAACAACGCCACACCTTCCTCATCTCTTGAACACTCTTACCACATCTTTATCATTTATACAAGTGCATTACAAGCATCATGCATCCCCCTTAAACACTGAGATTATATTGTCATATCTTACATTAGGGCATCATACTTTTCTCTCTCATATACCATGTTATGATTGGCACACTATGCACATCATATCTTCATCTTCAACATTTCATCCCTATTGGAAAGTGATGTTTTGAGAGCACTATGGATCACTTGAGGGTTGTCATTTATGGAAACACATATGTTATGGTGATCGCATGAATTAAGTATGAGTGTTGAAGACAGTCATGAAAATAACTAAGTATGGAATCAGATTGACAGAATACTGTAGAATTGTTTTGGACAGTGAAGATAGTATATGGCAGATAATGACTTGCGAGATTAGAGAAAGACATTTTGGGATGTATATGACCTTTAGTTAATATTGCATGTGTTTTTGTATTGATATCAATAAGTTACAGTGATATGAAGATATGTGAAGACGGAGGAATAGTGAAACAGGGCATATGAATAGCCGTGATGATTAAGGGAATGTAAGATGGAATGTAACATGCTAAGTCAGATAAAGATTATAAATTGCTGACACTTTGGTACTAATAAAAGATAGACGACTTAGTATTTATTGTTTGCATTATGTTTTGCATTATATTTGAGAGCCGACTGGATGAGAGAATACATATAAATGAAGAGTGTTTTGTGTGAGCAACATAAGGATGAGATATGCATGGAATGTGATGGATGAGAGATTGGGATATCAGTGATGGTTGATGGAAGATGCAAGATTAGAGATTGACAAAGAATACGGAGAGCTATAACTAGAAGTATCAAAGCATAGCAGATGCTTGTATTGTTCATTCTTAAGAACACTTTTGTAACTGAATTATTGATTGTAAGAGTTGTAAGCTCAGTATACCTTTAATAGGGTTTTGTATACCTTTAACATGGTTGATATTCCTCTAACAAGGAAATGTATTATGTAATACTCAGCTCCTAACCGAGCTAGGTCTCCTAACAGGGACATTATACTTTAGTGCATATTTGTGGGAACCATCCCCACCAGGGTTTTCCCTTGGCCAAGGTTTTCTCGAAAACAAATAATGGTGTTATGAGTTATGTGTTATTTGTTTATGTTCTTTTCATTTCATAAATCATATCATTTATTTGGAATTGGTTTAAGTTTAATATAAAGTTTTGTAATACTAATTCACCCCCCCTCTCAGTATTACTCAATCCTAACAATCCCTACCATTTTAGAAATATCCTACCACATTATGGATTTCATATTTCACAATCTACTCTATCAGTTACAATTTATGTCATATATTGAGATCTATATTACCACTCGAGGTACCATAGCCTTCCAAACAATATTCACTACTTGTTATATCATGTATTGAAACCTTCATCACTAATAGGGACATGTCACTTTGATAATTATGTGCCCATGTTTCAACATTAAAGAATATACATTTCCTAGTGTCATATGTGTACCTATAAGAGGTTTTTTTGACACTAAGGGCCACATCGACACTTTCATTTTCCCAAGTTGGGGGCAAATTTATTCCTAGACATTATTGTCAACCAATTTATCTATCATGCTTATCATTCAATATATTCCATCTCCTTATCATGTAATGTATTCATTATAGTTATTGGTTTACATTATTTACATTATTAGCTTACATTTACATTTTAGGTACTCTTTTTTCTCTCTTTTAATTATTTTCATTCTACAAATATAAGGAATTGAAGTGGGGTGTATTATATTAATATCGCTCTCATGTTAGATTTACACACAATTATAGGTGCCTACAAATATTCATCACTATGACCAAAGAATCCATTACCACACAACAAAGTGACAACTAATATTCATTTTCATTGATTTAAGTATGGAATTACCACCTTTTGTATAGGCAAAAACTCTCCAACTCTACTTTCACCTCTCTCTATTGTATAGCTTATTATCAACAATAATAAAATTTAGCTTTCAATTGTCCTCACTTTTACTTGTGTGATCGAAGCTACTTATAGTATATATTTTTTCATTTATTTTGCAGGCATTTTTTTGTCTAAATATTTAATTTGCATGCATACTTGTGAGTGCTATATACTTTTGAGATACATGATTATTCTAGGGTTTGCATGTACCTCAAAGTGGGGTTAGAATTTAATTGTTGGATTTGAATAGACTTGTTAATTCTTATTTATTTTGTGTATTTTAAGAGAATGACTTGAAACATCTACATCATGACAAGTAGCACAATCTTGTGCAAAGTCAAGCTTGTTCCCATACACGTCCTTGTTGTTTTACACATTCCTACACATTAATGACCTACATTACCTATATATGTTATCATTCTAATATGTTAATCGAGATGATGCATTTATTACACAAATTTGTGCACCCATCTCACACATTTGTTGTCTACCTTGACTTTATGATTGCTATAACCTAGATCATTTTAGAATAATGGGGTTAATTCCATAGTTGTGGACCTAAACCTCAAAATTTCAAAATTCAATTCAAGTTTTGGCTCTCACCAATTACTTTCCCATCTAGAGCTAACTAAAGACATGATTTATTGATATGTTCCTTAAATTTAAAGGCATTTATTTTAAATACCATGTAACATATCATTCATTTTACCAAATTATAGGAATATTTCTATTGTGGTACTAAAATCAATCTAGATTTGCACATTCATCCTAAAATATTTGCACAACTAGAGATTGTCATTTTCAATTATTGGCAAAACCATAAAATTGGTCCTTTTAATAGTTGACCCAAGAGAACATGAACCCTAGCAATCTAATGACCCTCTAAAGTTATTCATAAATACCTCTAAAGGTATTAATAAATACCTCTAGTTTAGGTAGCTTAAAAATTAGAAGCAAGTTTCACAAATAGGAGTTCTAAGATTGCACATTGTATTAGGCCATTTATGTGTGTAGGGTTCAAATACTCATTTACCAAAGTAAACCAAACCCACAAATTTGATCCCTCACAAAATGTACAAAATATTTGGATTTTGGAAAAAAGCACATGCAAGAAGGATCAATTTTCAATCCTAAGATCCAAAATTCAATGTCAAATCAAGATTATTCTTCTTCCTCAAGCATGGAATTAAGTTTTATTGTAATTTCTTCCTATACTTCACCATTTAATTATGTATTTACAATACCTCAAACTCCCAATTATTTGATTTAGGTTAATTTATGTGTATGTAGATGCACCTTATTTGATTAACCTAGATTAAGAGTAGAGAAATCATTATTTTCATGAACAAATATGTTTTTTTCAAAAGATTTTATTAGCTTTATATTGTTTTTTTAATGATATGATATTCTTGTCATTCATGATTCAAACTAATATTTTCTCTTGATAAGTGTAATGAAGAATGAAGTTAGAGGAGATTCTCTTTCTACCTGGCATATTGTGTATGCCTTGCAAAATCCCTAATTTTGAGTAAAATTGAGGAAGCTCTAATTTCTTTTCTTTTGGAGCCTTTTAATCTTGTGGATCAATCTTGGTTTGATGACCCCTAGGCTAGTTTTGGTCTCACCTTTCTATTTTGCCTTATATGGATCTTGTTGATATTCATTATTAGGCTTGTACTGTATGGCTTCCCTTGTTTTTCAGCCTATTGCTTGTATCTTGTTCCCTTTTGGGACACCCTTGTGTTGCCTTAAGTGTTTGAACCTCACCCTTTGAAGGAGATTCATCAAACTTGGTCAAACTATATAAATCTAGGTTGGAAAGCTATTTTTTACATAATTCAAGTGTTAGATTACCTTGGTATGGGCATCCATGTGAAAATTTAAAAAAAATATTAACAAAAATGGACTAAGACATGCTTTTTGCAAAATTTTAAAACCTTCACAAAATTTGGCCATTTTTATCCTTCCCTACTTTTTTCTTTCTAAAATTCGGTCTTTATAGAAATGTCAACTCTAATGGACATCCAAGCTTCTAGTTCCCTAGATTCTCACATCTTCACTATCTTTGTATACTCACGGACTTCTGATGCACTTCCATTTTCTTATTTCCTTCTACTCATTGCATATCCACCTTTCTCCAAGGTTGTAAATTAAAATTTATCTTTCATTCAAACTTGTGATTCAATTTAATGATGAACAAGTAAAGGACTAACACTTAGTTTATTATCTATTCTAAGTCACTTGAACTTGTAGAGCTCCAAATCTTTCATGGACTGTGCAATTTTGGGATTCCCTCCCTCCCTACTTCTCCACTTCCTCACATGATCCACAGTAGTCTAAGGGTGCCAAAGTTGATCAAGAGAAATCCAGAGTTGACAAAATGATCAAACATGGGAAAAGGAAAAAATCTAAATTTTCAATATTTTCTTTATCTTAGTAATTTGAATTTTGAGAGGCCTTCAAAGTGGAATTTATGGTTGAAATTGTCATCGATCCACTCAATTGAATAGATGAAGAAATTTGATTTAAGAGATTGAAATTAGAGCTCTTGAACATCTTTCCAACCATGTAAGTGGTTTCAAATTTTGAGCTCCAACTAGAAAGTTATGACCCCACCAAGTTAGGGTTTCTATTAAATTCCTAGTTTGTGGATAGTATAATTTTGCTTGATTGTTTTTTATTCAACAAACTATTCTTTTTGAGTTCATAAGATTTTGGAGATCGTTGGCATTCTAGATAATTGTATATATCTCATTTTAGATTGGATAAAGATCAACTTTTGATGCTCACAAATTTACATACAAGTTATGCTATTGTCCATTTATTCTCAACAATACTTGTAGGTTTCCACATGCTTAATATTTTTAACTAATTCACCACTAAATTCATATCACCACATTCTATCTTTGTGTTTACAAAAAAGAAAACTTGTCTAAGAAGTTTGCACTTTCCCCAATTCCCAACAAGCTCACACCCTTGTTTCCTTTTTGTTATGAAAATGTGGAAATTGCTTGCATTTCAACATCTCCCATAAGTTCCTTACTTCCCTCCACATCAAGCATCCTTACAACCTTCCTCAAAGCTTCTTCATCTTCTTGCAAACTTGATGACTCTATGGATCTTAGAACATGGTCCAACTCCCTTTCTTGTCCCACCTTCCACATTCTTGCACACTTAGACTAGTGAAACTACTACCCTTCCAAGGACCTCTTCAAGTCCAACTTTTTTCTCTAACATAAACCTCTACAACTCAAACATTAGACTTCATCTTCTCCCCAGAGCATAGAAAACTACCATTAATGGACATTTCAAAGCTCGATGTGATCTCTAAAGTCATGCATGCCTTTGTACATATCTATGGAGCCTATAGAAGCATGAATCTACATACTTTTTACATGGGCATTATAGAAAAATGGGTGATTTTTACACGTAGGTCCATGTGGACACAATGTAAGTACCATGGCCACTATGTTTGTTGTTGTAACCTTTGTGGACAATACCCAAGGGCTATAATATAATGTAAATAAGTTGAAAAGCATATATTCATAGAGAGGAGACTGCACTAAAAATGGAGAACAAAGCAAGTTAGGAGAGAGAATCACTTCTCTTTTCCTACATTTCTAGAAGAATATCTTAGTAAACCTATCTATTTTTCAATGATATTATGGTAATAAAAATGGTATTACAAAGTGAATTTTAGAAGAATATTATGCAAAAATAAATAAAATCAATATTCTTATCAATTACTAGGATTTAAGTCTTCTTGTTGTGCATGAAAATAATGTGTGATGCTTGTAAACCTCTATAATTGAGTTCTCTATAGAAGATTGTGCCGTCTCTTGTACTAGTTGAGCAATAGAAGATTGGACGCTGGATTGATTACCTTGCAGTTTGTTCAATGTGCAGCACAATAGTTGCCTTTGAAGATTTATAGAATCTATCTCTAAATCCTTTATACTTATTATTTTTTATCAAATGCTTAGAGTAGAACTTAGGGTAGTTTGTCTAAATTACATTTGGATTCATATCTCTTCTCCTTCCTCGTATTATAATCTAAATCCTGCAACAGCACCTCATCTAACCACTAAGTCATCCCTGCAAAGCCAAGGGCAACCCTAAGACCTTAAGAGAGATTGCAAGAGAGGGATGAGTCTACTGTCCGCTTTTGCAGAAAAAGACATTTCATTCCCAATATTCACATGATTGTAAATTATGCCCTCTAGAATCCATCCAATGTTTGATTGGATGAATTACATGCTGCTTCAAGAGCTGAAGTATTTGGGCACGGTACAGAGTTTTGAACGATCAACACAAATGTGATTTAGGATTTGATCCATTATAAGTAGAAATGGGATTAAAGAGGCGGCACCCTACGTATTCGGCAATCTCCAATTTTGTAGTGTCCATCGAAGGCATGTGAGTGGAATTTTTAAAACTCGGGTTATAATAAAATATATACATTTTTAAATATTTCCCGCTGATATAATCACAGTCATTCACATACAAATCCTATAGGTTGGTCATGTATACCATAGTTACCAAATTCAGCCAGTCTGTATGATTCGGTGCATATTTTTCAATTTTAAATAAAATTTTACCAATTTTTTTTTAAATTACAGTTTCATTTTTTATTGCCTGCTGAACCAAACCAAATTTCCAAATTTGGTGACTATGATGTCTAGTAATCTTCTTCCACTCCTCAAGGATCAAATTATCACTTGCTGAATAGGATCCTTAGGATTTGTCTCTGGAACAAACATGGAAGCAGGAGATGTCCACTACTATATATTTTTGGAGATCCATAATTTGAACAAGGAAATGGATTCTTTGGGACCAAGCCTCAAATATTGATTTTGTTAAGTGGATAGCCATAAGTGGGCATGCTGCATCGTGCATTGCAGACTGTTTTAGGCACCAGATTCTTATTTAGGAAATAGCATTTATAGTATCATGGCTCTTTCTTCTTGGTTAATGAAATTTCACAAAAGAAAAATAGAAATCATAGCAATTATTTAGTTCTTATCCAAGCTGGAATTCTTAGTGGTTTGGGCATACAATTGGAGCCTTGCCTATCAAAGCCCAAGTTTCTACACTGAGAACTCTGGGAATTTGTATGTCCATTAAATGTCTAAACAGTTAAGACTTGAAACAAAAACTTAGACATATAGCACTCTGTTTTTCAGACTATTGTTTTACAATTATACACCGTCTTCATTATTTCTAACTTGTTTTGAAATATTGTTCTTTTCATTTGGATATTGTAGGAAAGATGGTCACTAAGACTAGATCTGTTGGTAGAGGTAGTAGTGGAGGCCGTAGTAGAGGATGTGGAAGGGGTAGGCTTCATAGCACTCCTCTGAGTCCAAAAGTTGAGAATGTGCATGAGGAAGACATGGGAGAGATTGATGGTGAGTAGCATGGTGATTTAGAGGAGCCTAATACTAGGCAGATACTTCAAACTATTCTGGAACATCTACCTATTCATAATAGGGTTGAGAGGGAAGAGTCACACCATTCTAAGAATGAGGAGGGACAGAGATCTAGGAGTCCTAGGAGGAGGGACACTATAGTTGATCAGGGGGTCATCAAGGCTAATCAAATGAGAGACCTCCTAAGATCACAACCTCCTCCCTTTAATAGTCTTTCTATGGATTTTGAGGTAGAGATGTAGCTCATTGCATTGGATTGATGTTTTACTATGCAACAATTTGATACCAACATCAAGGCAAGGTGTGCCATCATGCACCTCGAAGGTTTTGCAGCTACTTTGTGGAAGATTGAGGAGCAAAAGATGAAGCTTAGCATGGATACTATCACTTGGGAGTTATTTCTTGAGAACTTCCGAGAACTCTTCTTATCTTATCAGTGGCAGCAACAACGCACAGATGAGTTCCACAATCTATGACATTTATCTATGAGTGTTCAGGAGTATGAGCCTCATTTCTTTGAGCTCAAGTCATATGCAGGTTATAATGATAAGTCACCATTGATGGTACATTATTTCATTAGCTCGGGCTTAATGATTGCATCGTTGAGGGTGTTATGGTTTTTGAGCCTAAGACTCTCAAGGACACGGTCATTAATGCTACTTTGGTGGAGGCGAACTTGGCTAGAGGTCATGGTGGGTAGATTGGAGTTCAGTTTAGTGGTCCTTCTTTTTCAGGGTCTAAGGGAAATCAGTCTCAAGGAGCTAGGAGCTCTAAGGATCCTTCTATCTTCTCAAAAGGTAATCAGAATCAGAATTAGCAGAGTAGGAAGTTCATCCATGATACTAGTGGTGGTTCTTAGTCAAGGAACTATCACAACTGGTAGCGTAGTATGCGCAATCGGGATGATCAGTTAGTTCAGAGCTCGCATGAAGATTTTAGTAGAGGTAGCTTCCAGCAGTCTAGTACACCTTCGGTTGGGAGAGGTGTTAGTAGAGGAGGTTGTATTTCTTATGGGAAGCATTGTCACATTTCTGTCAATTATCTTCAACGATCGAAACAGTTCTCAGGACAGAAGCCGACAACATCTGAGCCTATAGTTGGGGATGCTAGTAGATCTTGCAGGGTGTTTGCAGCAGGAAATAATCCATAGAGTTCATTCCATGGAGCATGAAAGGGTCCAATGGGACCCGCAAGTTGAGTATTTTATGACTTAGTAGGACGCATCGAGATTATGAGATTTATATCTTTATTTTGTTTGTAGGCTTCCAAGAGTATGCTTAATTTTAGGGGAGGTGGATGTAGTGCCCACTCATAGTCTATTTTTTAGTTTTATATTGTCAAACTCTTTTAGGCCACTTTCATGTGTGCGTTGATTATTTTAGAGATACTTGAGGATATGAATGTATGACATTACATTGGATAGTTGTGAGATATCATGTGTTTATAGTTAGATTATTTTGGTTATTTTCATGTTGATTAATTGCATATGATGATGTTATATATGATTATTTCATGATGATGATCTATATGTTGGGATATAATTTCTATTTATGAGTTCGTTGATGTTTATGGTTTCAGTGGCCCCATACTTGCATTTGTATGATTGGCGTGTATGTTTTACTTTTATGTTTGACATGTTTGATGTGGTTAAGGGATGAAGTCATAGTCACCTTCTTGCAAGATCCACATGATTTATCGATCTCTTCCATTGTCTATTATATATTTGTACATGTACATGCTCATCTTTTATGCAAGATTTCAGGTATGGGACATCAAATTTCTTGAATTGTTAGGATGAGTGTTCCGTGTCGCAATATCTCAATGGTAAGAGAGGGGAGATAACATACAGATCCAAATCTCAATCCAAGCCATTGATTGTCTTAAAATAATGGACAAGTATCTGATTTTCTACTCATCTGAATTTGTCAAAGTGACATGAATTCATGAGCCCTTCCTTGGAGTTTGTTTGTTATTTGAGTTAAGTGATTTTTGTGTGTTGTAAGTCAAGTGAGTTTGTTGTATACAATAATTAAACTAAGATTAATTATGAGATTAGAACTAGGATGTCCAGTTTGTCCAAATGGGCTCCCAAACCAACCATGATTCAAACTAATATGTGGTACAGGTCCAGTTCGTATGTGGGTCCAGACAGGGTCCGATCCAAATAGGCCTAGTTCGAACTAGACCATGGATCGATTGAACCCAGACGGACCAGGCACAAAATATGTGGACCCCAATCGAACCAAACATGAATTTCAGCCTGTAGATGGTCAAAGCCAACGGCTAACACATTTGTTTTTGCAAATTTAATAAAGATTTCTTCTTCACTTCACTTTTAAAGATTTTTCTCTTGATAACATGTTTTCATACTTAGTCATTTTTTTAGCTTAGGGGCAGGTGGATTTATACAAATATAATATTTAAGTATAAGTTATTTCCTTTCTTATACTTTGTATAAATACTGTCAGGATGTTTGAGATAGGTTTCAACTTCATAGAAGTTAAAATGCAGATTCTAGATTTTGGGGGTTTTCAAAAAACTTCAGACTTAGCCAAATTTCAAGATTCAGCATGTCTTCAGCAATGTTATCTCCCACAGCCTATCCTAGCTTTTTGAGGTCAAATTGAAGCTTTAACAAGGATTTTCTAATGATTCTAACTCATTTCCTCACAAATCATTTGGTTTCAATTCTATATTCTTGACAGACTTAATTAGTTCAACACTTGCTCACACCCTAGACAGAGATTACTTTCCAGTAGGCCAAAATTGCTCAAACTCACTCTCGGAGGAGAATTTAAAATTGCTACCACCTAAGACTACCTTAAACATGTTTCCAAGAGAAAAATCTTTAAAAGGGAAGTGAAGACTTAATGAAGAAGAATATCAATAAATTTTTAATCCATTAGTTGAACTTCAAACAATGATACTTGAACTTGATGTTATGATTTAGTTTTAATGTTTTGAATCTTTGATGTTGAACTTGAAGTATATGATGCTATGAGGCTATGATCATGATTCATGAAGCTATGATTACAATTTTATGGTGTTTTTGTTGTTTAAATGTTTTTATGATACTATGTGACATTCTAATCTTAACTCATGCATCTAGGCTTTTTATATATATATAAACAGACCCAAACCCCTTTTCAAAATTTTGTTGTACTAGCGATCCGGTCCTTCATACCCGAATTTGGAACTGGACCCGAATTGACATCTTGGGATTAGAATAATTATATCTTATGAATATGGGAATACTAAATACAAGAATATTTAATTATTAAGAGCTAAGTAAATATCTTTGTTTAATTAAAAGACTTAATTAAAAAAGTTTAATTGAGAAAATAGAGAATTTAATTAATTATTAAATCCAAAATTAAAGATTAAAATTAATTATTAATTACATAATTAATAATATGTTAAAAGAATATTATTTTTTAGTTATTATTGGTATGCAATTAGTTGCACAATCAATTAAATTAAATTAAATTAAACAATAAAAGTAAAATCAAGTTGAGTGAATTGACAAAAATAAAAAATATTTTTATTAAATTGGTTATTTTTACTCAATTCAAGGTTGAGTTCTTTTTTAGTTTTTTTGCATGAGTTTTGGAAACCCTTGGTTGAATAGGTTTCCTTTATTAGGAGTATTTTGACCATTATTCTTTACACAAGTTTTCAAGTTTTGGCTTAGAGGTTGATTTGAAGGAAATTGTAAAAGCTTAGAATTTTCAAGATTGTTGGATTGTTTTTCGTGGCTTTTGTCATTTGGTGGTTTAAGGTAGGGTTTGAAACCCTCATAGATTTGGTTCCTTTTTTAAAAAAATTGTTTGCTTCGTGCATGCCAGATTTTGTTAATATTTCTTTTGGAATTCTCCACTTGCTTAAATTTTTTATTTGAAAGCTTTTGATGTAGAAAGATCTTGTATTGAATCAGTTAGGGTTTGTTTAATTGTGGTTAAAAACCCTAGGATTTGAATCAAATTAAATCATTTAAATAAATTTTGCAAATGGCTATAATTACCTTGTAGATCTAAGAAGAAATTTGCTCCCTGGTAGAAATATATAGGTTTGTTGTTTTTGTATCAAAGAAAATCTTTGACAGGAATTTAAAATAAATAAATAAATAAAATAATATAGGGAGGCGGGGGTTTTCCTTCCCAACCTCCCAACACCATTAAGCTGTCGTGGTAGCCAAGAGGTGGGACACGTGTTTCCCCCCTTAAAAAAACTTTTGGGGATATATATATATATATATATATATATATATATATATATATATATATATATATATATATAATTTTATTATATTGAGATTTTATAAATAGAAATGTCATTTATAATTTGGGGAAATTAATAAAATCTTTTTATAAACACTTAGTGTTTTAGTTATGCATGTGACTCTTATATGAACATTTTATAGTCAAATTGGATGTTAGTAAATGATTGAATTGTGTTATACATTTAAGGTCAATTTTGTGTATTTTTTTGCTAGGTGCTTTATTACTTTATTTGGTGATGTTCATATGGAAATTGCATTGGCTTTAGTGTGGGTACACCCGAGCCTTGGGGGTTATTGTTGTTTATTTTGACATGTGTATTTTTCAGTATTTTATAATGTTGACTTGGTCACAATTATTCCACTCAACTAGTTTTCTAAACTTATTAATTGTGAACTCTTTGAGAGTGTGTTATATGATGTCATGGTTTGAGGACCAATATGGACTTGTAATGTTTTGATTAAGTAAAAGAAAGTTTTGTTAGGACCTGAAACCTTTACAAAGAACTTAGAGATAAACCATTAAAAGTATAACAGAGTATGTGGCGCAGCACCCTAGAGCATAAATAGAAAACAACAGAGCAGCTAAAGATAAACAAAAGGTTGCACCAAAAGAAACATAACAGGACAGCCAAACAAAAAGATAGGACAACAAAAAGAGACAACTAAATACATTTCATAAGGTCCCTAGCTTGGACCACCATAATCTACATGTGATCAGTAGATTCCTTGAGCTCTTTCAAATCCTTGTCTTCTTTGATCTTTGTCTTCCTAGTACTTGCCCGAGTGCACTTTCCAGGTTTAGTGGCCTCCTTCAAATCCTTCGTCTCCTTGTCACCTTTGGTCTGCTCCATCTTATCAACCATGATCCTGACATGATCAATGTAGGCCTTGAGGATGGCATGGCTCTGCTCCCCGATTTTTCTCATAGCCTCCTCTAATTTCTCCACTCTTTTTTGAAGTTTCGAGCCTTCCTTCAAAGTCCCCCTCAGTGACCTTAGCCTCTTTCTCTTTCAGGATTTTTTCCAGATTAAAGACCTTATCCACCATGATTGCATAGGCATCCTCTTTTCCTACCACATCTCTCATTTCCTCCAGGCACAGAGCAACTAGTTTTTCACCTATGCTCATGTTCTTAAGGAGATTAACCTCACATACCATAAAATAGGTTTGTTCTTTGACCTTGCCAACATCATCCAATGGTTTCCCCAGTGTGCAAGTAAAATCCATAAGGCAATTTTTATCTTTCATCATAGCGCTATCTCCATTTTTCTCCTTGTCATTCTCCTTATCTACAATAACCTTGGTCCCAAGAACATCTTTATCAATTCTTCCCACAATTTCTTCCACAATTTGGTTATCTTATTGCAGGTTGTCCTCCTCTCTCTGCAAAAAATTATGGTCCTCACCTAGGTTACCTAAGTCCCCATTCAAAATATCATCATCCTCAACACCAAGCTTATCCTTAGTACTTTTCATCTTCTCAAAGTCCTCATCTTTCTTAGAATAAATGACAATGTTCATCTTACAAAGTCTTTTGAAGCTTTTAGTCTTCTTCCTACTTCTACTGAAATCCCCTCTTTTCCTCTTTCCTCTATCATTCTCCCCTTCTTCCTCACAGTCCTCATCTCCAGAATCCTTATCAATAGAAAAATCCTCCACATCAAACTTACCCTTCTTTTTCTTTGATTGTGATCCCTTGAATTTTATCTTTTTAGTGGTTTTAACCTCGAGGGGCTCCTCCTCGTCATCTTCAATTTCTTCTTCATACAGTTCATCATCCTCATCCCCTTTCATCTCTTCTTCATCCCTAGATCTACCCTTAAGGAAGGGTTTTTCCACCTTCTTCATTTTTCAGAAGATCAAACACTAGGAGCATTAAACCCTAGTGCGAGGCATGATCCCCTTGAGGATCCTTCTGAGTGCTTCTAATAGTATACTCCAGAGAGCTCAGCAAATAGTAAGGGAAACTAATTTTCTCATTATGTCTAAAATGATTAAGCAACATGAAATGGTGGCCATAGGCTCTGGTAAACCTATCATCAAGTGTAATGTAGTTAATAACAACATACAAGACAAATTAACCTCCAAGTCTAAGAGATACGCTTGGGGTCGTGGTAGGATTTGTCCACCTTCACGAGCTGCTTTCTTTCTTTCTCCATATCAGGGAACCTCTCAAGAGCCTTATCATAGATACTCCTATCTCTTTAGAATTTAAGCCCCTCCATTCTCATTCTGGTTGCTTCACCAACAATCTCCTCAGTGACCTCCATATACTAGTTACCCACTTAAACACTTCCATTCTTCCAAGTTTTGAAGAATTGCTTAGACACATTTGGGTTTCTGCCATGCAGCCTCTCCATAAAATCCTTCATATTGCCTTTCTTCATAATCCCCCAAACCTTCTTACTCTGTTTCCATTCCTTGCAATTCATAGGTTCAAACCTTTTCTTGCTTCCACCCATATCTCCACTCTGATTTTTCTTCACAATGTCTCTTAATAAAAAATTGCATTCACCATTTTGGATGACATCACCTTCTTCAACATACTTCTCATACAAAACCTAGAATCTATGCGAAATAAAATGCCTAGTCACATCATAGTCCTTCACATAGAAAAAGGAATAAGTAAACATCATCTTGCAATCAATACTCTTCATTAAAAAGACAAGTTAAAACTCCTTCTATCTGCTCCGTAAACAGTCATTATCAATTAATGATTTCACCTCAAAAGGCAAATCATCAACGTCATCCCATTTCATCATCAAATCCACCTTGCAAGCCAAGTTGGCCACCCAGTCAGCAACAACATTAGACTCCCTATAGTTATGCGTGATGACACATTCCTCAAAAGAATTAATAATATTGTTGGCCTTATGCATTACATTATATATGATCCATGAAGGTTTAGACTCATTATTTAAACATTTTATAATGTTCATCAAAGAGTCACCTTCAAGCCATACTTTTTTGCACCCTTTCTCCTTAGCCAAAATTAGACCATGTAAAGAAGAAATGGCATCTGCAACATGATTGGATTGAGTACCAATAGGTATAGCTCTCACTCCTTTACAATGACCATTCTCATCTCTGATTGTCAACCACATCCAGCCACCCCTGGATTCCCTTTTGAAGCCCCATCAAAATTAACCTTCATCCATCCATGGGGAGGAAAATCCCATCTTGCTTCATTCCTCAAAGACTCCTTATTGCAACTATTCAAATTGCCTTTAATCTTCCATTTCTCAAAGAAAAACATATCCCCATCCTCTATAGGTTCAATCAGATTACCCTTCAAATACATGTTCTCCAACATAGCTCTCTTGATCTTATGAAAGACCACCTTTTCATTGGAGGATTTATTTCTAAAGACTATCATTTCTTTCTTTCCAAACACCCCAGCAGGTATAGGTTAATATGAAATTCCAAATAGTAGCCACAGTATCATTCTTTGAAGGAGACACCCAAGAAGAGAAAAGGCTATGTAAATCCTCTGGGAAGATCCATTCCACATTAAGAAACTTTAAGCATTTTTCCCATATTTTACTCACATAGAGGCAATAATGAACATATGGTTAACATATTCTTCATCCCGTTTACATAAGAAACACATATTAGCCATGGTCATTCCCCTTCTTCTCAAGTAGTTAGTAGTAAGGATCTTGTTTTGGAGAATGATCCGGAAAAAAAAATTGGCTTTAGGAGTAAGGCCCTTAATCCAAGCATCAACCTAGCAAGAAATCTCATAGTCTTGATGGTACAAAGAAGAAATAGAGAAGTTACCGTTAGTATTATACTTCCAAACAAAACTGTCCTCTTCATCAATCAGAGTCACATAGTTCAAAATTTTATTAAGATTCCTAAGGGAGTGATCAATAACAGAGAAATCAATCCAGTGATCTCTCTCCTAGTAGTTCGCCACTCTGAGTCCAAACCTTACCTTGCATTGGTCCTCAAAAATATTCCATTCAGGAATCTCTCGTAAGGGGTGATCCATCGGTCACTCTTCATCCCAAAACTAAACACTTTTGTCATTCCCAACTTTCCATTTGATTCCCTTCCTAATAAACTCCTTACTCCTCACAACATTTTTTCAGATGAAGGACCCTCCAATGTTAACATCATTAATAAGAAAGCTTTGCAAAGTAGGACAGTCCTTATTATATTTGTTCTTCCAAATAGAGGTTCATTCTCCATTTGAATTGTAGAACCTCCAAATAAGTTTTGCAAGAAGGTGGTCATTTAAGCTCCTTATTCTATGCAAACCTAATCCCCCTTTTTTAACTGGTTTACAAACCTTCTCCCAAGCTATAAGGGCCATCCTTTTCTTCTTTTTGAAACCAATCCACAAGAAGGTTTTCTAAATTTTTTCAATAGCCTCACCATACTTTCTGGGAATTTTGAAGATACTGAGAGCATAAAGAGGTAAGCTTTGCAAAGTAGATCTCAAAACCAAAATCTTACCATCCTGACTCAACAAAGCACACTTCCAACCCGCCAATTTTCTATGAAATTTGTCCACCAAAGAGCTCCAAAAGGTGTCAGGAGGCTCTAAACAAAGAGGGAGACCTAAGTACGTACTTGGTAAAGACTCCAACTCACCCAAAAATATTTTTAATTTTTAGTTGTCTTTTTCAGGGACATTGAAAAAGAACACAGAACTTTTCCCCCTATTAATGAGTTGTCCAGAAGCTTTCCCATAGTTGTCCAAAGCCTTCTTAATGTTATTGGCATTCTTAATAGAAGCTTCCCCCATCACCATAGAGTCATCAACAAATTGCTGGTGAGAACAGACTTGATTAGCTGACGAGGGATACAGGCCCTTGAACTCACATTTCTGAAACATATTCTCAATGAATCTTCCCAGGCATTCAGCCATGATAACAAATAGGACGAGAGATAAGGGATCACCCTGCCTCAATCCCCTGGAGAATTTTTAAAAAGGGGTGGGGGATCCATTAACCAAAACAGAAAAAGTAGCAGTGGAAATGAGCTGAAAGATAAGATCAAGGCTCCTATTGTTAAAACCAAAGGCAAGAAGAAATTTTTTCAGAAAAAAATAGTCCACCCTATCATATGCTTTGGACAAATCTAGTTTCAGAAAAAAAAAACCTTCCTTTTTGGAAATGATAAGATAATGAACATTTTCATGAACAAAGATAATGGAATCCAGAATTTGCCTACCATGGACAAATCCGATGTGCTGCTAGGAAATAAGAGAGGGTAAGAAATTAAGAATTCTTGTGGTCAACACTTTTGATATTATCTTATAGATAGAGTTACATAAATTTATTGGTCTAAATTGATCCATTATGTTCGCCCCTTGTTTCTTAGGGATAAGAGCTATAAAAGTTCCATTCAATTCTTTCAAAAGTTTCCTGGATCCAAAAAATTCCTTCACAGCATTAGTAACATCAATCTTAATGACATGCCAGAACATCTGGAAAAAAACAAGGGGAAGTCATCTAGACCAGTGGCTTTGTCCCCTTCAAAAGAGAAAATAGCCCTTTTGATTTCCACGTTAGAAGGTATAGAAGCTAGGTAAGAATTTTGATCCTCATTGAGGATGGAGGGAATACAATCCAAAAAATCCCTTTGAGCTTCCTTATCCAAATTTTGTTCCTGTTTGAGTAACTCTTGGAAAAAAAATTTAGCCTCCAATCTAATAGAGTCTTCATCAACAGAAGTAGAACCATTAATAACCAAATTAGAAATTTCATTCACCATCTTGTGCTTAAGAGTAGTCATGAAGAAGTATTTAGTTTTGTTGTCCCCTTCTTTCAAAAAAACCTTTTGAGACCTCTATCTCCAGAAGGTTTCTTCTTTAGAGATAATGTCATGATATTCCACTAACTTCTCATTTTCCTTTTCTCTAGATATCTTATTATACCCCTCCAACTGAATGCAATCCTGAATGGCCTTAAGTTCCATACTAATATTAGTCTTAGAGGAAAATATATTGCCAAAAGTCTTCGTATTCCATCTTTTAATATTATCCTTCACTTGTTTCAGTTTTTTAGCAAGAATGAACATAGTTGTTCCTTCAATCCTTATCTTCCACCATTTCTCCAAATTTTGTTCCAATTGTGGATGTAAAGTCCACATCTTCTCAAACCTATAAGGAAAGTTCCTTTTCATAGATAAGGGATCCGCCAAAAAAGTGATAGGGTGGTGATCAGATCCAGCCCTCACATGAGCAGACAAAGAACAGGAATAGTACAAGAACCAATCATTACTAACCAAAGTTATGTCAAGTCTCACTTGAATCAAGTCCTTACCACCTCTTCTGTTGGTCCAAGTGTAGTTTTTTCCCTGCAAATCAACATCATGGAGAGCATGCTCATCAATGAAATTCATCAAGTCCATTCAACTATCTATATTCGATTGACTTCCCCCCAATTTTTCTTTTTCTTTCAGTGGCGTGTTATAATCTCCCATGACAATCCATCCTTCAGAGTCAAAATTTCTTTGAAGATGAGATAAACTATTCCAAAAAGACTTTCTTCTAGATTTAGTATTAGGAGCATAGATGTTGGTTAAGACCCATGAAGTTCCATCCTTGATGTGACTAAATTTGACACAAGCCAAATTATTTCTCTGATGGATGGCATCAAATTTAATAATATCACAGTTCCAAAGGGTAGCAATACCCCCCGAAGCCCCTTCAGAGTCACCCCCATAGATTTTACCATTTCTAAAGAAACTTAATCTTTCAAATTTTTCCTTAAGTATTTTAGTTTCTTGGATCAAAAAGATATCAGGCTTATTATCTCTAATCATATTCCTAACTAGATCTTTCTTATGAGGATTATTTAATCCTCTAATATTCCACGAAATGATCTTCATGCCTTAATAAAATATCATATCTCTAGGATGGTTTTTTGGCTTCCATCTACAATATTCTTGCTAGCCTCCATGGCTCTCTTTCTTTGATTAGATGGTCTTCCTAGAGAAGGATGCACCCCTCCCACATCCCCATTTTAGAACTTGTATTTCTGACAAGCAAATTCTTTTTCTTATAACTCTTAGATTTTCTAACATCCTTAGATGCTAAAGATTCCTCATCTTGCCCACTCTCACACCCCTGTAAGGCCTGATTAATAGCTTTAGCATCCCCCCATTTCGGAGTATGGTTTTTAGAAAAAGTACTCCTCACCATAACTGGAGAGCTTTGTGAAAAGTCAGATAGTCCTTGACCCAAAACAATGCATGGTTGAGCATCCTGAATCTCACTAGTAGCCACCAAACTGTCTTGAGGCAAAGGGGACATAGTTGACACAATCTGTGCAAACATACCCACATCCTTCACCAGGCTCAAGTCTGGATTGTCATTAGAACTAGAAGTCTCTTTTCTATTACTCTCCTCTTCCTCGTCAAAGGTGTCTCTCACCATCAACTTATAGGGACTAACAATTTCCCCCTATGTTTCATCCTCACTCTCGTTCCTAATTTCCTCATCTAAACCTTGTGGGGAACCATTGCTTTCCTTATTTCCGCCCTCAATATTAATGTTATTATTTTCTTTTACTACTAGGTCCAAATCTTGAATGTCACACTCAACATCTGTAGGATGAGAGTTCCTAGAAGAGACCCCCCCCCCCCCCATTCTCCTGGTGTTTCCCAACAGGAATCCACATCTTCGTCTTCCTTTGAACAACCTTGCTCAGACATTTCTTTTCCCAGTGACCAACTTTCTTGCAATGGAAGCAAGAAAAAGGAATCAATTCATATTCAATCTTCTGTGCCTAGGAACCCAACTTAGATTGAATGAAAATAGACTCAGGCACATCAGCATCTTGAATCACTCCAACACAAATTCTTGCATAAGTTAATCTTCTCCTAGAAGTCGTAACAAGGTCAATAGATAACAATTCACCAAAGGAGCTGGCTATCGCAGTGAAGACATCCTTGACCCAATACTCCAAAGGAAGGCCCAGAAGTTTGATCCATACCGGGGCTTGTACCACCGACTCATCTTGAAAGATGATATTAGGGTACCATTTTTGAAGAATCAGAGTATTTTTGCCGATCATCCAAGGCCCATTGCACAGTATACTCCTGCGGTCCTCTTCGCAGGAGAAGAAAAAAGAAAGACAACCCTTAGCCATGGCTACCACAACAACTTGTCCTTTTAAAACCCATTTCTTCTTCACAAAGGCACGGACTACCTCAATGTTACACCTAACACCCAAGAATCTTCCCACAAGAGAGTTTTCCATCCTGGCAATATTGAAATCTATGATCTGATCTGGGACAACAATGGCAAAACTCCCTTGAGCCAGATTTGAGATGTTCTTGACAGGCAATAAAGATGACTTACCTGTGAGTTTAACACCGAAAAGGGAAGACCACTTTTTTGCACCAGCTTGTTGAAGAGAGGCATCATGAGATCTGGTCCCCAGGTGCTAGACCAACATTGGGATCCTTACCTTGCTCCCCATATCCCTCAACCTCTCCAAGATTCCTGCACACAACATAAGGACCTGCTCCTACCCCTGCCGCACCATTCCTTCCCAAAGTCAAAATAGAATTTTGAATTGGATACCTCCCACTCATCGCACATCCCACTCCTTGGGCCATTCCCATATGGACTTGTAATGTTATGGTTTGAGGACCATCTTGTATTTGTGAGATTTATGGTTTGAGGTCTAGTATGAGCTCCAGTTATCTTTATGGCACTAAATGTGATTATTATGACTTATGTGATTTATGAGATTTGTCGGTGACCTGTGAGCCTAGGGGAGGTTAAATAGGTGCATTTAGGGGAGTGGCTTACAATAGGGGTCTGGGGGCCAAAGAGGTCAGTACTAGGGTAACATGTCGTAAGTTTGTTAATAAGTGATAACCTAATAATAAAACTTGGGAATACCATTAAATACAAGATTAATTATGGATGTCTCACATGTGCCTTAAGTGCTTGTATAGGCTAAGGATGGGAATGGGATGATACCTAGAAAGTAGGTATGATTAAAGTTCCTCGTCTTTATGAGAGGGTATTCTGATTCCACATCGGTCATGTTGAGGGTTCAGGGTCTAGAGTAACTAGTTCAGGGTAATTCAATTTGATAAACTCTTGAGGGTTTAGGGTGTAGAGAGACTAGTCTAGGGTAACTCAAATAGTTGGCCATGTGATGACACTCCCATAGTATGTAGCCTAAGTCTCCTCCTTTGTAATGTACCCTATTTTTAGACTTATGGGATTAGCTTGGTTTTGCGACTCTCATAGGCTAATCAGGCGATCAGAGGGGGTCAGACGTTGGAGCCAGTATTGAGATCCCATTCTGGAGGTTCAGTTTATCAGATTTGCTTTTCGTTCAGGTCATTTTGGCCAACTTACTATTTTTAGTAAGTGGGATTTCAGGTATGGCCAGGATTGGCAGGGTGTCTGCACGGAGTGTCAGACATCTCCGGATTCAGTTTCAGAGAATCTCCAGTTTGAGAGACTTACTATTTTTAGTAAGTCTATTTTTAGCAGTGGCTATTTCTGGCAAGGCAGTATCTATTTTGGCTGGGCAGTTGGTCCTGATGCTTTGTTAGAAGTTCGATGATTGCAGGCAGATGGTTCTGTGGCTTTAATTTTAAAGGCATTATTAAATTAAATTATATTGATTTAATTTAATAACTAATGACTTTATAATATTATATTATAAAGTGAGGAGTATTTAATAAGCTAATTAAGGGAAATATTAAAAAAGTGCTTTTTCGAAAAAGCTATATATTTTGCACGAAAAAACACTTTCATTCATTCATTATGCAATCATTATTATTTTGGAGTTTGAGAAGGTTTGCCCTGGCTAGGGTTTTGAGGATGGATTCCTCTATCAGGTGATTTGAGCCATTGCTGGATAATGGTGAATTTCACATCTGTGTACTACTGGATTCAATTCAATGTTGTTGTATATTGGATTGATTGAAGTTTAATCTCTGCAGTAAATTCTACAGGAGGGATTGAATTTATTTTTTAAATTCAATAAAGTTTACAGGCAAAGTTGGAATTTGATTTGATGCTGGTATATATCAAATCCAGAAAGGATAAGATCTGTTGAGGGAGTGTATTCGTTAATATTATGCAATGATATGTCAATTATTGATTTGTAGAAATTAAATGAGGGTTTGCCTGGGAGAAAAACGTTAAGCATTTTCAATGCTAGAGACTTAACGTTAATTTGCTAATGTCTTTACATTGAGTGCTGAGGCCTTAACGTTATTTGCTGGTGTAGACATTGTGTGTGCTGGAAACAATAGTTAATGCAGACTTAGTATTGTATGCAGCGGTTTGAGATGCTGATTGGGCATTAATGTATTGGTTGAGTTCATTGCAATTGCCTGGACGTGAGTTAAAAATGTTGTATATAGTTGTTGTTTCTTGTGCTAAAGACTCATGTGAGTCTATTACAGAATACAAAGGTTGTAACTCGCATGGGATACAACGTTAGGCTGTATGTTTCAATCTGGAGGTTTAATATTGTGATCAGCTACAATCTGGACTGTTCACATGTATGGTGGCTGCAGTTACGTGTTTCATATATTCAAGCAGAGCATGTTGGAAAAGCGTTGAAAATTCAGGTTCCTTGTGTTTTTTTTGCTGAATGATGCTGTTAGTCTTAAATTAAGAGCTTAGATTGATTTTTTAGATGTTAAATGTATTTAGAAGTTTACTCAGAGCAAGGATTATTTGTAAGGAATGTATTATTGCAAGTCTCAATGGGAATAAATGAAATGATTACAATAGTGTTTGAATTATTTAATGAGTTTAAGGGCGCCAATTGCAATTTTTCTTAAGTGAAATTGGATATTCAAAAGAGAACCTAGTTCGACTCATCACAGTGGTATCAGAGCTCTGATCTTGCCATCCTGTGGGAAATTGATTTCATTATTTGTATGAGATTATTATCAGAGTGATTAGTATTTCTATTTCCCAGCCATGGATAGATACAGGAGGTTAAGTTCAGGAAGTCGACATAGTAGTAGAGGGAAGAGAACAGAGTTAGATGCTTTGGTGGAAAGTGTCGAGAAATTAAGATTGCATCAGCAGTGACTTGCAGAGAGATTGTCGGATCTAGCTACGATTGACAGGGCAGCAATATATTTTACTTATGCTTTTAGTAGGCCGATAGCGAGTTCACAGGGGAGAAGACTTGAGTTTTCTCCGGCAGCTGATCGTGTTGCTAATGTACCTCTACCTAGTTCAGCACCTGCTATTTCCATCCGCAGTGCTGATGATAGTTTTGTTGTACCTGATACAGTGGATGTTTCAACGCCACTGGAGGATAGTAGTGTCGAGCATCATAGGGTTGAGGCTCCAGGGCAGTTACATTGGATTCTACAGAGGCAGTTGATGTTGTAGTCATCTCCAATTGTTCAGATTTTTCTATGGAGGGAATTGTCATTGGAGATGTTTATGTCGGCTACAGTAGTGTTGCTCCAGTTCAGGAGGCAGTTGCTTCCTCAGATAGGCCCGAGGCTTGTATGGAGTCTCCCAGTGATGTAGTTGGTGATCAAGGTATTACAGTGGGGTCACTTGATTTTAGTTCGGGCTCCAGCATTGATGGTGCATAGCTTGACGATGAGTCATGTGTGTAGAGACCCGTGTCCGCAGATGAGATTCCAGTAGGTGATGTGAGAGTTGACAGTATAGATATATTTGAGGACACTTTTGAGGATGCTATGAGTTGCATTGGGGACGATCCCCCCTATATGTTGTTGGGTGACGACTGCAAGGAGAGTATGAGCTCTGTTAGTTCAGAGATTTATGATAGCAGTCGCAGTATGGGTTCGGTATAGGAGACAGTGTTATTTTCTTGTGCTGAGGATGTAAGCATGGATTCTTCTAGTGATGACACTCAGGATGGAAGTGTTGCAGATGATCTGACAGATGACATTCCATGCTACAGTGTAGTTTACCCACAAGTCGACATTGAGTTGTTTTCATGGCCAGAGTTGGTAGAGGAGATGCAGTTAGAGGATATGTACACTAGCATTCCAGATGTATTCGTTGCTGAGAGTGCGGTTGATGAGTGTTGTAGTGTATTTGGATTTTTATTTCTGACTTTGGGCATAGATTTAGCATCGACGGTTGGTGGAGATGGGTTCCTTGATTCAGTGTTGCTAGGATCCATAGATGAGGACAGGGTAGAGTCGGAGTGGCAGGAGTTTGTTTCTGCTAGGGTTACCTTGTCTGTAGAGGGAGTTACTTCGCCAGTGACCCCTAAGGATATTTGTCAGGATTTAGGCTCTTAGTTAGTTGCAGAGGACGAGGGACCTGGAGATTGTGATGATGAGATAGTTTCAGCAGCAGCTTCTTCGGAGTTAGATGAGGATGAGTCTGATGCCTGCGTTCAGAGTGTGGAGGTGTACTCAAATGTAAGTACACTAAGCGTTGGTGATCTTGAGGGGAGTTCGTTTGATTCAACTTTCTCTCATAGTGTGGACAGCGTATTTGAGAAGGTTCATAGGAGACCCGTAGTGCAGAGTCACCATGTGACCAGCCAGTTACGAGTTGGCAAGAGAGATATCACTACTACTTTTGAGCATTTTGATGCCGCTCGTCAATTGTTGGTCGTTAATGGTTGGGGCGCTTCTATGTTTGATGAGTCCAGTAGTGGTTACCCTTCTTTGGCAGAGGTTCATGCTTTGCGTGAGGCTGTCAGGGTTCTGAGATAGGATTACTTGCAGTTGGTAGCTGACCGTGATCACCTGATTGAGTGGGGAGTATAGCCTATGAGGCACTCTTAGATCAAGAGGAGGTGAGTGAGCTTACCCAGGAGCTCACTGCGACTACTAAGGCTTTGGAGATGACTTGGCGAGACTTACAGGAGTCTCAGCTTCAGTTAGAGGAGGTGACCGTGGAGTTGGAGCATTTGCGGTCTACGCCAGCCCCAGATTTAGTTCATTTACATATTGAGGTGGTTGGTGGTGAGGTTGCTCCTGCAGTTGTTACTAAGGAACATGTTGTTGGGGCTGACACACATGTTCAAGATTTGGAAATACCTAGTACTGATGACTTTGGAATAACAGTGGAGTTGAGTCCTCAGGTTGATTCATCTCACATAGCTGATAGTGTGGTACAGTTGGTTGTGCCACCTTTACAGAGGGATCAGTTGTGGTTTGCAGGAGAGTATGTTGATGCTTCCTCATATAATTTCTACTGCATTGAATCGTTCATGGAGTATTTACTAGAGAGTGCAGATGTGCGTCAAGACTCGTATAGGGTGTCAGAGGGTGTTCTCATCCGAGGTACTAGTGCTATTCATAGATTGGTTGGTAAGATTGTAGAGACCCTTTCTACTATGCTTCCTTACAGAGATTTTGAGGTGGGGTTTGTTGAGAGGATTGCATAGGGTCCTACCCAGCCTACAGCTTCGCAGAGTCAGAGATTGGAGCCATCTTCTGATTCCCAGTTCAGGGATGGTGAGCTAGTGACAGAGTTTAGGGGTTCCTATCGGCATTATATGATGGGACATGTTCATCATCTTTCTTTTGACCCTTAGGTTGATGTTTTGATCTCGTGCAGGGTTAAGTCAGCTCCGGGTTTCTACCATCCGTTATGGGATGGGTTAGCGCCATCACTTGCAGGTGGATTTGGCAATGGCAAGTTAGATCACTTGCAGTGACCACACACTCAGGACTGCTTATCAAGTGTCAGTGTTGTTGACAGTGATCCAGGCATATTTAGTCACTGTTATTTCCTTAGTGCAGTTGGGTGTGAGTATTGGTTAGTTAGGGACTCAGGTGTTGACAGAGTGGTTATTTTAGATGAGTTGAGCTCCGTTGGTTTGTTTGTTGCATCAGCATCTGTAGTTGGCCTTCGGGAGTTGTTTTCAGTAATGTCATTTGTTCAGGTATTGTGGACAGTTTTACAGATGCTGGTATTTGCTCTGGTTGTGTTGTCATTAGAGGGTTATGGTGAGGATCGAGACATTACTTGTGACCATCCTTGGGATCCGGGTGGTTTATGATGTTGCTTGTTTTTTTCGGATTGCTTGAGGACAAGCAATCTTGGGAAGGGAGGACTATAATGTCCCCTATTTTTAGACTTCTAGGATTAGCTTGGTTTTGCGACCCTCATAGGCTAATCAGGCGATCAGAGGGGGTCAGACGTTGGAGCCAGTATTGGGATCCCATTCTGGAGGTTCAGTTTATCAGATCTGCTTTTCGTTTGGGTCATTTTGGCCAACTTACTATTTTTAGTAAGTGGGATTTCAGGTATGGCCAAGATTGGCAAGGTGTCTGCACGGAGCATCATACATCTCCGGATTCAGTTTCAGAGAATCTCCAGTTTGAGAGACTTACTATTTTTAGTAAGTCTATTTTTAGCAGTGGCTATTTCTGGTAGGACAGTATCTATTTTGGCTGGGTAGTTGGTCCTGATGCTTTGTCAGAAGTTCGATGATTGCAGGTAGATGGTTCTGTGGCTTTAATTTTAAAGGCGTTATTAAATTAAATTATATTGATTTAATTTAATAACTAACGACTTTATATATTATATTATAAAGTGAGGAGTATTTAATAAGCCAATTAAGGGAAATATTAAAAAAGTGTTTTTTCAAAAAAGCTATATACTTTGCACAAAAAAGCACTTTCATTCATTCATTCATTATGCAATCATTATTATTTTGGAATTTGAGAAGGTTTGCCCTGGCTAGGGTTTTGAGGACAGATTCCTCTATCAGGTGATTTGAATCATTGTTGGATAATGGTGAATTTCACATCTATGTACTACTGGATTCAATTCAATGCTGTTGTATATTGGATTGATTGAAGTTTAATCTCTGCAGTAAATTCTATAAGAGGGATTGAATTTATTTTTTAAATTCAATAAAGTTTACAAGCAAAGTTGGAATTTGATTTGATGCTGGTATATATCAAATCCAGAATTGATAAGATTTGTTGAGGGAGTGTATTCGTTAATATTATGCAATGATATGGCAATTATTGATTTGTAGAAATTAAATGAGGGTTTGCCTAGGAGAAAAATGTTAAGCATTTTCAATGTTGGAGACTTAACGTTAATTTGCTGATGTCTTTACGTTGAG
Organism: Chamaecyparis obtusa; assembly: GCA_027943335.1. Lineage (NCBI taxonomy): Eukaryota > Viridiplantae > Streptophyta > Pinopsida > Cupressales > Cupressaceae > Chamaecyparis > Chamaecyparis obtusa. Next base: position 1,375,367 of record BSBK01008616.1, on the reverse strand, counting down.
TGCTGAGGCCTTAACATTATTTGCTGGTGTAGACGTTGTGTGTGCTGGAAACAATAGTTAATGCAGACTGAGTATTGTATGCAGCGGTTTGAGATGCTGATTGGGCATTAATGTATTGGTTGAGTTCATTGCAATTGCCTGGACGTGTGTTAAAAATGATGTATATAGTTGTTGTTTCTTGTGCTAAAGACTCACGTGAGTCTATTACAGAATACGGAGGTTGTAACTCGCCTGGGATACAGCATTAGGCTGTATGTTTCAATCTGGAGGTTTAATATTGTGATCAGCTACAATCTGGACTGTTCACGTGTATGGTGGCTGCAGTTACGTGTTTCATATATTCAGGCAAAGCATGTTGGAAAAGCGTTGAAAATTTAGGTTCCTTGTGTTTTTGTTTGCTAAATGATGTTGTTAGTCTTAAATTAAGAGCTTAGATTGATTTTTTAGATGTTGTTAAATGTATTTAGAAGTTTACTCAGAGCAAGGATTATTTGTAAGGAATGTATTATTGCAAGTCTCAATGGGAATAAATGAAATGATTACAATAGTGTTCGAATTATTTAATGAGTTTAAGGGCGCCAATTGCAATTTTTCTTAAGTGAAATTGGATATTCAGAAGAGAGCCTAGTTCGGCTCATCACATCCTTAGTTTTTGCATTTTTGCCTCTGGTGGTGTGTCTTTGGTATTTGAGTATTATCTAGAGGTTGGTATTTGTTAGGTATTTGGTATTTGGTAACTGGTGGTTGGTGTTTGGTATGTGGTGTTGGTATTGGTACTTGTTAGTATTTTGATATTTATTATCTTTTCTTTATCATTAGTTGGTGGTACCTTTTGAGATAGAGAGCTTTTAGGATCCATTACTTAGTTGTTTTGTTGTGTTGGATTTTGTGATTGTTATCCAAGTGAGGTCTGTTATTATCTCTTCAACATGGTGGAAGTGGACCTTTGGTTCTACGAGGTCGGGTGGTAGTAATTCTTTTACCATTTGAGATTCTGACATTCTTGTACCAGTGTTGGATGATCCTTGTAGCAATTACCTTCTTCTTGTTCTTCATTGAAGACTTGTTCATATCTATCTTATGATGTTTATATTTGTACCTTATATCAGTGTATCAGGTGTGATTCTTTTGGGTTATTGTACTATACTTTTTATTTGATTGTAAGTGCATACCCTACGATTTGTGCAATGGATGTTGATTATCATTTTGTACCTTATGGTATCAATTGTATTCATGAGATGATGTACTTATTATTCTTTATGTATAGTGATAATTGTACTTAATTTAATTATTAACTCTCATAAATTCTATGTCATGAAACCCTTGAGATTCGTAATCTGAAATTGAGTTGTACTTATGTACTTGTTTGTATCTTATGTTGTATTGCTTCCACATTGTTATCATTATTGTTTTGTAAACTTTAAAAAAAAAATTATTATGTAAACTTAGTAACATGTTTTAGGTTAACTTCTCCTAGGTTTCCTCGTGGGGCATTACATTGCCCATAGTAGTATCTCGTGGTTTTAGTCTTTTGCTTCATGTTTGCTTGTTGTTATTCTCAAGCTTCAGGACAAGTACTTTTAGCATAAAGGGGGTAAATAAAAAGATTTGTTAGAGTTTGAAGAAAAAATTAATTCTCTATTGAGACATTTCCAAGTCCTTGATTGTTATTAAGTTTAAACCAACATATGCAGAGATAATTGAAGTGAACAACTCTCTCACATTTTAAAACAATTTTGTAGGTTTTGAAACCAAGGTGTAGAATAAAATTTAGCCTCAAAATATACCAACAATGCTTTCGATTTCCATGCTATTTTTAACTAAATTAAAACTAAGATCAGCAATGCAATGATGCTAAGATTTAAAGAGCCTCTTCTAGATAATGAAGAACTTGGTTGGGCGGATTCTCTTCCATCTGATCTACAAGTTCAGAAATCATGGGTGACAGGTTCTTTTTCAAATAGTGGCTCTCTCTCATGGGGTTGCTACGACCATTGTTACTAATGGTTTATGCAAGGTGCACAAGTTAAAAATAACATGGAGCACATTTCGATGCTGCAAATTTGTAAAACAAATATGTCCCACATTTGTCATCAGTTTCTCATATTCTTTGCAGGCCTCCATATTGGTCGAACGTCATTTTTGGGGACTCTTAGATTTGTATGAAGTCAACTGTGTGATTCTCATTTGTGTTTAGACTGACTGCACTACCTTACCACTGAAAAATAGGTGTTAATATAACTTTTGAAGATACAGAGGATTTCTAAAATTGTCATTCAAACTTATTTAAATAACTTTTTGGATTACCTAGTAACTTAGGCATGTGCTACTTCCGAACTAATTATATAGCTATACATATTACAGATATAATTTTAGGAAATGCTTGCTCTTCTCATTGGATTAAGAAAAGTGTTACTATTGAGCAAAATGTCTGATTACATTGTTTTATCAGTCAATGCTCAATTACCTTGTAAATGATATTGATATCTGTAACATTTGTAACTGATATTTATTTATAATTTTGTCTAAGTAGAATCTAAATTAGGCATGTTCTGATGTCTTCTTGATAAGTGTGTGTGCAAGACTTTGCCTAGCACATGGAAGTGAGATAAAAATCCTAAATGTCTACTCCTTGATATGGTACATATCAACTTTGGCTGGGAAGTGAGAGAGAAGGGTGAGACTGACACTTCTTAAATTGTTAAGTGGTTTCATACAGCATACACAAGATTCTTCAACTCGAATCAGGAAATCTGAAAAATGAATGGTAATTTTCAAAATGAAATGTCGTATTTGATTTAAGACTTCCACAGGAAGACATTGTACATAATATTTCAGGATGGTACTGGCATTGTCATCTTTATACCAACAGCCCAGTGCCATCCAAAACTGGTATTTGAAAACAGGTCTTTTATTTTTATAAATACAAGAATTTAAAATTTATACTTTCACACGGCATTAAATAAAGCAATATAAAACCAAAAAAGAAAAAAAAAATTAATAATTAGCTAAAGAGATTTGCCAAAAGTGACTAAACCCTGACTTATTTAGACCTCCAAATGAATGCACCCAATTCTATACAAAAAACAGAGGAATACTGCATCAAATTTATTATATACTTTCTTGGCTGGGCTATCACTCAAGCAATGGTCAAACTTGTCTGCAAGGAGCTTAAATGCAACCTCCATTTACAGCATAGTTAAGAAGACAACCAACGTTGTTCCCACGAAGTGTATTAAGCAAGATTCAAGCAAGCAAAATGGAGGAAAGCATATTCATGCATGTCTCAACAAGCTTGCCCTCTCAAACTACAAGCATGCAAGCACCAAGCTATCAACGTGATAAAAAACTAGCTAGAATGCTTGGAGAAAAACTAAATAATGTGTTGTCACTTGTCAGACACCTACAGAAAGCCACTTCGATGTTAGTTGGATGCATCCCAATTAATGAATAATGAGAAAACATCTGTCAAGTTTACTTGCAAACCAAATAAAAGTGAAAAGGGAGATGACCACTCCAACCAACACTTTAGATGAATGCTTTATGCAAATTTTATCTGACGAGAGTGTAAGAAAGAAGTCTTTTTAAGAAGAGGAAACATGAATCTATTGATTTTTTCTCACCCTCTTGAGCTCAAGTTGGGCCAAAGAAAAATAAAATATAGAGAAACAAAGATTTTAATTTGGTGGCAAGACAATACTGAATGGAATATCAAACGATAAGGGAACTCCAAGTGACTATGTTTGAGTGAATAAGGTATAAATCCTCATAGATAATTCACTTCCATGAGAATGGACCATGTTGTTCCCTACCTCTTTCAAATAAAATAGAGAGCCGTGTTAAAGAAAACTAGATCAATAAGATGAAGAAATGCAAACATCAACAGGACTAAGTGTTCCAAAGGAACAAACCTTGTATCATTCTCAAATGGCAAAGGAAACAACCAAAAAATCAAGAGAAAAGAAAGCAAAAACGGTTCAAAAACAACAGATAACCAAAGAAAAAACACACCATAATGAATTAGGTCCCAGCTTCAGTAGGATTGACCCCTGCTTAAGGCTTCATCTTGAACAAGATTTTCCCTTCTATTATGGCCCTCTCCAACAACTGAACCTCCAAATTTGGCATTCCAATTTATGCCGTGATGGTTTAAAGAAAGTACATAGTTGTAGAAACACTTGACTATTGCTAGGCAAAAACAACTTCACTGCATTAGTAGGTCAGTTAAGAGGCTGAGAGAGCAATAATGACACTGGAAAAAGAAAAAAAAAGTTTAAAGAAATCAAATGTAATATGCACTCAAACAAAACTGTCTGATTAAAAATAGAAATTATAAGCTTCCAGAAGAATGAATTTCCAAACTACAAGAAACTCTTAGATTTTAGCAATAATATTAATTTACGGTGATAAATCATGTCATGTTTCGCTATTGTCCATTTTGTGTCTCTCTTTACAAAAGCATCAATTTACCTTTTCATAGTTGTGTACCATTTAAACAAAGACAACAATCTGAGCAATGGTTATGGGGGTGCACACACAGATGGTCCCAAAATTGGTGCACTGCTACACACCTATATTGGGCAGGCAGTCACATCCCTACATGTGTCCTTTGATTATTTTGAAATTTCTAATGTTTTCAAATAATTAGTAACTAGATAAACGTATGATACAACTCATGAATGCAACCTGTACCCTTTCCCCCCAAGATTTGGTAGTCCACACTACGTGCCCAATAAATCCCCACATTCCTGCACCCAATTAATCTTGCTTTGAGCACAGGTAAATATCAAAAGTACACTTTTGGGAAAAACAATGGCTAAAAATTTAAGCAAAACAAGATTTTATTACTTACAGGCCTGAGAAGCTTTAATATTTTTGATCCTTGTGCTTGTTTAAGACCAAGCGGAGATCAGAGTAATTAAAGTCAATAATAGTTTTTTTTTCTGAAGTTATTAGATCTGCATGTAACATCCATCAATGGATCAAGAGTTGAGTGCAATCCCTGGTCTAGTTTCAAAAGTCTAATAAAACCAGACAATTTTTGTATCCTAGCCTACTATTCCTTTGGACTTACATCTTTGACTATAAGCTTGTCATGAGTAAGATTAAATGATGTGCTCAAGCTATCTTCTACCATTATACAAAGCTGCAACAGTAAACCCATTTTTAAAATGAACTCCTTAACTCTGGATATGTACAAAACCCCATATAGAGTGTCGATATTGAGATTCCTCAACTAGTCTTCAATTGTAATGAAAAAATTTAAAATAGTGCAGGAAGAACCATGTCCAATTGCTCGTGTAATTCCAAAGCAATAAGAATTGCTCAAGTTGGATTCAGATGGTCTGCCTTTAATAAACTATGCAATAAAAGTCTATAGTACATTCAATGATTCCCAAATTGAAAATATTATCAATTTTCCGGAACTTCAGTGGTTATTGACCAGGAGTCATGTTAAGATCAAGTCAAATATCTGCACAGATCATGGAAGAAACAAATTACCGTCAAAACATACATCACATATTTAAAAAACACTAGCTGTAATTTTCTGCAAAAATATTTATACACCAAATTAATATATACATTAATTTGTTAAAAATTAATCTTGGTGTTTTTGTTATTGACATGTGAAATTAATATTTGCATGCTAAGACCAATTAGTTAGAGAGAGGCCATTGCTATGTGTACTAAAAGGAAGCCAAACTGACATCAAAATTACAAACAAGAATAAATAGCATACAAAACAATAAGTTATTCACAAGATCAACAATTATTGAAAGGAAACAAACATGGGTCCAGTCAACCACATACAACTTCTCAAAATTGAAGCATCACTTTATGGAACATGTAGTCCATTCATAAACCTAGTGATATCAAATGCAAAATTGAGTGTTATGTGCATGGGATTGGTGATTCCTGTTAGAGCATGCATATGTGGTGCTCATACATTTTTTGTTTTTGCATCATGCACATTTGCATATTGTTGCATATTTATTTGTGCACATGCTCAAGAATATTCTCATGCATAATTGAGCACATGTTTGCACATGCATGCTTAGCTTAAGTTCACTTAATTGAGCTTTAGTTGAGCCTAATTTAGCCTAGTTGAGTCTAGTTGGGCTCTAATTTTCTTTTCTAGCTCTAGTTTGCTTTTTTAGTTTGAGTTAGCTTTTGTTATTATTAGGGCTAGTGCTTTCTATTAAAGCAATTCATCTATGCATTTTAACTTATCCCATTTGTATCCCAATTCATTGTGTGCATAAAATACAAAATTCTTAGGTAGTGCAAATTATCTTGCTTGATCTTTACTTTGTGACAAGCGCTGTGCTTGTAGAGGATTCTTAAATCATCATCAACTCCTACAATTCCAAGTATCAGAATTGGTGCATTTGACCAAGAGAGTTAAAATGTAATAAAAAATGTAAGGAACAAGCATTGGTCAAGTCAACCATGTACAGCTTGCTCAATATTAGTTATTGTTGATGGTGATTTTTGCACAATCAACTCTGAATGAAAGAAAGATCACTTACTCCTCTTGAAAAGTAAGAAATATTAGTCCAAGGTTCCTTTAGAGTTAGGTATTGGCCGTGTGATAGAGCTAAGTGGTATATGTGAATCGTTTACACTGTACAGGGTGGCCTTTGCTGGAATGATTTGGATTAAGCTAAAAGAATGATAAAAGTCAATTGAAACATCCAGATCTGCATTTGCCTGTGTCAACGAAAGCTTTCTTATTATAGATCTATAAACATTTTCTAGTGCATGCAATGTAAATTAAGTAGATCTAAACATTTGATTGCCCTTCAAACTTGAGAATTTTCTAATTATCAAGTTTAAAATTAAGATAAAAAGGTTATTAGGGTTCAATTGATATAAAAATAAAATTGAATGGGCAATGATAGTTTCCATTCCATTTATCACTCTGAATGGTTAGATGAAATCCAAAAAATACCAGTACTGCAACTATCAGCACTCACACAGTTGCAAATGATACTGATGCAAACATCTAAAGAAACATAACCATAAAATTTTCAAATTGCATATGATCAAATCGCCATATTTCATGCATAGATTTGAGACCATTATATATAAAAGCACTGCAAAACGAAGGTTTCACCACACTGTCAAATTTTTAGATCAATGAAATGCAACATATCATTACCAATATCAGAAAATCATTTGTAGAACATCAGGCATGATCCTTTGATTATCACAATTACCAAACTTATAAATACTTCTTTAGTAGAAATCCACATTGAAGAGATAATAGGTTCATTGTATTTCAAAAAATGATTCTAACCCCTTAAAGAGTTGTTAGAGATGATATAAATAAGACCCTAGATTTCCATGATTTGTGGATCTGACAAGGCAGAACTGAAATTGAAACTCAATGAGACGGCAATTAAACCAAAACCAATTGCCAATTACAGGGCAAATGGGCGATTCTAGTGCCACTTTTCAAAAAGAATATCAACTTTGTTGCTTTATTACATTTATTTAAAACATATAGACAATGAAATGATTGCCTAAAGTTATTGAAGAGTCTGGAAAGTTCTCAGAGAAGGTGTTGATTACTTCATTTATATCACTCAAGCTAGGACCTTTTTGCTACTTCAACTTTACTGCTTGGCAAAAAGTTGATTTTCCTAGTCTTTCGCATAGCTCATCAAAGTCAACCAACTCCTCTTGGAGTTTTTGGATTGACATCTGTGCCTGTACCATCTGATCTATAGACTCTTCAAATACTAATTGATGTAGATAATCAGAAAATCCCTTGACTATGTCGGTAGGTGATCTAACCAATGAAGGTGTTTTCCAAAATGAACAAGAAAAATCCTCACCAACTTTTTCACCCTAGTCATTGCTTCATCAGCGAGGATGCTGACCATCCTATTTCTGCTAAGTTCATCTTTGCACTTCTTTAGCATCCTGACCCTCAACTGACTGGCTTTCAGCCATTCTTTTGGTTTGCCTTGATCATCTTCAAAAATAGTTTCCTTGGTCAGCTCCGTAAAAGGTATAAACTTTACTTTCTGCAAGACTGGGATGTAATCTTCCCACATCATCAGGTCTCCATCCACTTCTGACTCCACCTGATGAGCCAAACTAGCTTCATCATTGCTTTTCTGATCACTCTACTCCTAAGTTCCTGTGAATTCTCTCCACCCCTTTGTTGTTGAGAGAATGCATTTTGGGTCTGGATGCTAAGTATCTTTGTTCAATGTTGCTTGCAAAATTGGTGTGGGTGCAGCAGAATCAGGCACAATTAAATGATTGACATATGCAGTTAACTGTGCCACTTGGGATTTCAGCTCTTCTTTTGTGTTCTCATCTTTTTGCTGTGTCAAAATGGTGGATACAACAAGCTGCAGGGACTTTTTTCTCCCTCTCGATTATGAGTACCCAAGTTGACCTCTTGAATCTAGTAGTAACCTGTTTGCAATGACAGCTTATGTCTTATCCACCGTAGGAATAGAAACTCTCGCTATCATGTGTCCTTGCTCATCCATTGTCAAGATAGAGACCCTCCTTGCCCTTTTCCTTTAATTGCTCCAAGATTTGAAATCCTCCACAAATATTGAAAAATCTTCTTCCTCAATTTGGACATGTCCTTTTTCTTTTCTGCACAGTATGTTTGAGCCATACTTAGAAGATGGGTGCATCACCTAATGACTGTCAGGGAGGAGAAGTGGTCCTAACTTCTTCAAAATGCACTTCCTGCTCTTGCTGATATGGGGGCGAGATATGTAGAGAGGCAATATTCCCCATTCTAATAGTGTCTTGAGAATCCTCAAGGTTACCATCCTCGCGTTGTTGCAAACCTTTTGTTTTTTCGACAACTTCCATATTTTCTTCCTCCGACTTTGCTTCAAGTTGGGTACCATCAACACCTAGTGCCTCTTTGGTTCTCAATTAGGAGGTGAAGGAATATGGGAGTCATGGGGTGGGGATGAGTGAGGTAGAAATGGAGGGGGAGTAGGGGCATGAGGTGGAGGAATAGGATATGGACACGACAAGTTCACCAATGAAGGAGGTGAATGCTTTTAAGGAGATGGAGATGGAGATGAAGAAGGAAGCGGAGATTCATGAGGTGGAGAAGAAGAGGAAGAATCAAGTTGTGGAGAAGGTTGAGAATGGGGAATTGTTGTGAGTTTTTCACACTATTGCCTCATTGCAAATGGGGACCCCCTCTTTTCACTTGTATTGTAGGGTTTTAGCAGTAGAAGTGTTGTCTCAAAGCTTAAAGGGTTGAGTAGTGGTCGAGTGATTAAGTTGTCAGGTTGCAAGTGAAAATAGGAGTGTCAAGTTGCAACGGTTTGAGATACAATGTTGGCAAGTGTATGTCATGCGACCATACAGATGTTGTCATTGATCGACATATCTCTCTAGTATGGGCACTAGTCTTGATGATGTGTTTTTTAAGACAGATCAGTGAAAAATGTCTAAGTCTAGGAAGGATTCGCAGTGTACAGTTGGACAGTTTTGGTTAGCGAGCACAGAGGTTTGATCAGATGGCTACACAACTCTAGGAATATGATATATATGATGTATATGAGATTCTATTATGGCCGCAAGTGTTAGTATCTAATACAGGTTGAGTTAGAGTATTATACAGTGGCACAGGTTCAGGAAGATAGTGATACAAGGCAGTTTTGGTAATCGTGATGTTTGGCTCGATGGATTAAATTGTTTTCATAATATAAATATTTGGAATTAGAGGGACGACATCAAAGGATATAACTCTTGGATAACGTATTCTTATTTTATGTTTTGATATGTTTATGGACATGTTTGGTTAAGTCCTATTGGAGCCGACTAGTATAAAGTTTTGAGATGCTTATTTTGGGATGCAAAATGTGTAAAGAGCCTTCCTGGCTCCTTGCCATAGATATCATAGAATTCTGAAATTTGCTAGCACTTTGTTTTGTATTTGGCAAATTATGATTTTTAATATAAACTTTTCCAGAATTAAATGATTTAGATAACAATAAATTTTAACTCCAACACTTCTCATGAAACATTCAAACTTATTGATTTGCTAATACATAACACTTGTCAAATAATTATACATACAAATTATGCACCTTATTTGAATTAAATGGCTGGCCAGGAGGTCACACAGCCACCAAAGAATGATACACAAGTCTCTAGCACTGAATGCAGCTTCCCAAAAAGTCAAACTCAGCCCCTAAATTAATTAACGTAGGGCTTGAGATATAATTCGCAGCCCCACAAGAACACACAACCACCAATATGGTGAAGTCGCAACAAGAAGGACTCCATGCAGCCCAAGGAAAGACTCACGTGGCTGAATACTGGCCACTCATAGCACCAATGAAAAAAAATGTGGCTTCCCAGATTAACACGCCACCTTCACGAATAAATTTGCAAGTCTGGATAAACGTGGAGGTAGCTCAATCAGAATTAAATGCAACCTTGTTGGAGATACAACAACCTCCCTAACCAACAATAGCCTCTAGATACAGAGAAAAATCGAACCCCAGTTGTACAAGGAATGGATTCAATTTATATTTGAACCAAATTGATATACATCAGCATCAATTCGCAGCCATGAATTATTAGAATTTCTTCAGCAGAATCAAATGCACAATTCACCACCACAAGAATGATTCAAAGTGTAGCAGAGAGGAATCAGTCCTTAAACCCTTGTTGAAAGCTCTCAACAAAAGACTTCATAATAATTTTTATCAAAAAAAACAATGGATCCTCAAAGTGCTTTTTCGAATTGAATATAGTGCTTTTTTGGAAAAAGCTTCAATTTCACTTTTTTCACTTAAGAGGCCTGTTAATGACAACTTCATTTTATAACATTAAGTTATAAAGTCATTAAGTTATTAAATTAAAATAATTTAATTTAATAATGATAACTTTAAAATAAAAATCCACTGTAAACCACTGACTACAACAAATCTGTTTCTGACACCAGAGCTTCAAACTTCAACTGCCCTACCAGTAATAGCCAACTACTAAAAATAGACTTACTATAAATAGTAAGTCTCTCAAACTGGAGATCCCCTGAAACTCGATCTTGAAACATCTGACACTTTGTGCAGATGCCCTGCTAATCTTGGCCATACCCAAAATACCACTTCCTAAAAATAGTAAGTTGACCAAATTGACCCGAACGAAAAGTAGACCTGATAATCTGAACCTCCAGAATAGAATCCCAACACTGGCTCCACCAACTGACCCCCTCTGATCGCTTGATTAGCTTGCGAGGGTCGCCAAACCAAGCTAATCCAATAGTCTAAAAAACGGGGACATTACAGTCCTCCCTTCCCAAGATTGCATGTCCTCAAGCAATCAAGAAAACAAGCAACATCACAAACCACCCGAATCCCAAGGATGGTCATAAGTAATGTCCTGATCAACCTCATACTCCTGTGAAGAAGCCAACAACATCAACAGTATAGACACCAACAACTGAGAAACTACACTCAACACCCAAATAACTGACATCACTAGAAACATCATTTGAAGACCAATTGTAGATGCTGATACAGAAAACAATCCAGCGGAACTCAACCCAACTGAAACAACAACTCTGTCAATACTCAAGTCCCTGTCTAACTGACATTCACACCCAACTACACTGAGAAGACGACAATGACTGAATGTACCTGAATCACTGTTACCAACTCTAACCTCTGATAAACCATTTTGGATGTGTCAATATTGCAATTGGTCCAACTTGCAATTGCCAATTCCATCTGCAAAAGATGGTACTAATCCATCCCATAATGATGGTAAGAAACTGGGGCCGGTTTACCCCTGCATGAGATCACATCTTCCACTTGTGGGTCAAAAAACAAATGATGAGCATACCCCACCGTATAATGTCAGTAGAAAGCCCCAATCTCTATCAATGGCTCATCATTACCCAATTGGGAATCATGAGATGGCTCCAACCTATGACTCCTCATAACCATAGGCTAGTTAGGATCCTGAGCAACCCTCTCAGCAAACCCAACCTCGAAATCCCTATGGGGAAGCATAGTAGATAAAGTCTCCACAATCTTCCCTACCAACCTCCGAATAGCACAAGAGCCCTGGATAAGAGTACCCTCAGACACTTTGTATGAATCCTTTCGCACATCTGCACTCTCAAGTAAATATTCCATAAATGACTCGGTGCAGTAGGAATTATACGTGGAAGCGTCAACTTGCTCCCCTATAATCCACAGCTAATCTCTCTGAAAATGTGGCATAGCCAACTGTCCCATGCTATCAGCTACATGAGATGAAGAAATAGATTCACTTCCAGCAAAAGGGAGCAAATCAACATGAGATCTTGATTCCACGGGTACTCCTACCTCATCCGTACCTAGTGCACCCACATCCTGAACAGAGGTGTCTACCACATCAACATGTCGTGCATCTCTAACTGTAGAAGCCAATTCACCACCAACCACCTCAATGTGCAATCGAACTGGGTCTGGGGCTGGTGTGGACCATACATGCTCCAACTCCACGGTCACCTCCTCTAACTGGATCTGTGACTCCTGAACAACTTGCTGAGTGCCCTCTAAAGCCTCAGAAGTCGCTGTGAGCTCCTAAGTAAGTTCACTCACCTCCTCTTCTCTATCCATTAATGCCTCGTATGCCATACTCCCCTACTCAACTAGGTGATCATGATCAGCTATCAACTTTAAATAATCCTTTCTCAAAATCCTAACAGCCTCACACAAGGAATGGATCTCTGTCAAGGAAAGGTAACCACCACTGTGCTCATCTGTCATAGGAGCACCCCAATCATAAACAACCAACAGCTGACGAGCGGCATCAAAATGCTCAAGAGTAGAAGTAATATCTCTCTCACCAACTCGCAACTGGCTAGTCACATGATGACTCTGCACAACGGGCCTCCTAGGTACAACCTCAACTACGTTGTCCACACTATGAGAGGAAGCTGCATCCAACAAACTCCCCTCAAGATCACCGTATCTCTGTGTACTTACATCTGAGTACACATCTACAAACTGATTATAGGCATCGGACTCGTCCTCATCTAACCCCGAGGAAGCTGCTGCTGAAACCAACTCAACACCATCTCTAGCTACCTCGTCTTCTGCAACTGCTTGACAATCCAGATCCTAAGATCCATCCTTACTCACTAACAACTCAAAGTCCTCCCCCAAGGTCTGATAAATCAAACATGTCTCACTGCAGGAAGAATCATCCTCATGAGTCACCAAAGTAGTAACCCCTTCTCTAAAAGTGGAAGCCCTGGCTGTAACAAACTCCTGCCACTCATACGCTTCCCTATCCTCATCTGTGAGTCCCTGTAACATAGAATCCTGGAACCCACCACTACCATATGACAACGTTGAGTCCACACCCAAAGTCAGATATAGAAAACTAGAAACGCTACAACACTCATCATCCTCGCTCTCAACAGTGGAAATGTCTATGATGCTAGTGTCCATATCATCTATCCGCAACTCCTCCACTAACTCTGACTGCATGCACAACTCAATGTCGTCATGTGAATCAACTATGTTGTGGCATGAAACTATGTTGCCCAAATCAACTGCAACACTCCCATCCTGAGTGTCATCACTAGATAGCTCCATGCACACATCCTCAACATAGGAAAAAATCACTTTCTCCTGTACTGATCCCACACTGCGACTACTATCATAAACCTTAGAGCTGTCAGAGCTCATACGCTCCTCGCAGTCATTGCCCAACATCTCACAGGGGGTGTCATCCCTAATGCAGCTCACAGCATCCTAAAAAGTGTCATCCAATGTGTCTATACTATCAGCTTCCACATCTTCTATTGAAATCTCAACTGCTAACACTTGACTCTGCACACATGACTCAATGTCAGGCTGTGCACCAATAATGTTGGAGCACGTACTGTCATCAATTGACCCCACTGTAATGCCCAGATCACCAACATCACCACTGGGAGACTCCATACATGCATCAGTCCTATCTGAGGAAGCAACTGCCTCCTGAACTAGAGCAACACTACTACACCTGACATAAAAATCTCCAATAACCACTCCCTTCACGGAAGAGTCTAAACACTCAGTGATAACTACAGTATTAGCTACCTCTGTACAATCCGTAGTGACTACTCTGGGAGCCTCAACCTATTGATGCTCAGCGCTGTTGTCAACCAATGGTACTGAAACATCCACATGTCCCTGTGAAATAGATCCAACTTTAGCGCTGCGGATAGGACTAGCAGGTGTCATACCAAATATAGGTCATCTGCATCATGGGCACCTATCGGGGAAAACTCAAGCTTCCTTCCCTGTAATCTCGATGTCGGCCTTCTAAAAGCAGAGACCATATACCTCACTGCCCTGTCTACTGTCACTGGATCCGACAAACTCTCTGCCAATCTCTGCTGATGAAGTCTAAGTCTTTTCATACTTTCCACTAAGGCATTTAATTCCCCTCTCTTTCCCATATTGTTACGGAGACTTCCAAAACTGGGCCTCATGTATTTATCCATAGCTAGGGAAAGTGGAAGTGTTGATCACTTTAAAATAACTTCAGAATATAAATGAATCCAGACTCCACAGGATGGCAGGAAAAAGGCTCTGATACCACTGTAAAGAGCCTACCTGGCTCCTTGCCATAGATATTATAGAATTCTGAAATTTGTTAGCACTTCGTTTTGTATTTCACAAATTATGATTTTTAATATAAACTTTTCCAAAATTAAATGATTTAGATAACAATAAATTTTAACTCCAACACTTCTCATGAAACATTCAAACTTATTGATTTGCTAATACATAACACTTGTCAAATAATTATACATACAAATTATGCACCTTATTTGAATTAAATGGCTGGCCAAGAGGTCACGCAGCCACCAAAGAATGATACACAAGTCTCCAGCACTGAACGTAGCTTCCCAAAAAGTAAAACGCAACCCCTAAATTAATTAACGCAAGGCCTGAGATATCATTCGCAGCCCCACAAGAACACACAACTGCCAATATGGTGAAGTCGCAGCAAGGACTCCATGCAGCCCAAGGAAAGACTCACGTGGCTGAATACTGGCCACTCACAGCACCAATGAAAAAAAATGTGGCTTCCCAAA
Organism: Chamaecyparis obtusa; assembly: GCA_027943335.1. NCBI lineage: Eukaryota > Viridiplantae > Streptophyta > Pinopsida > Cupressales > Cupressaceae > Chamaecyparis > Chamaecyparis obtusa. The sequence continues at coordinate 1,360,279 of BSBK01008616.1, read as the reverse complement.
TTAACACGCCACCTTCAGGAATAAATTCGCAAGTCTAGATAAACGTGGAGGTAGCTCAATCAGAATTAAATGCAACCTCGTTGGAGATACAACCTCCCTAACCAACAATAGCCTCCAGATACAGAGAAAAATCGAACCCCAGCTATAGAAGGAATGGATTCAATTTATATTTGAACCAGATTGATATACATCAACATCAATTCGCAGCCATGAATTATCAGAATTTCTTCAGCAGAATCAAATGCACAATTCACCACCACAAGAATGATTCAAAGTGCAGCAGAGAGGAATCAATCCTCAAACCCTTGTTGAAAGCTCTCAACAAAAGACTTCATAATAATTTTTATCAAAAAAAACAATGGATCCTCAAAGTGCTTTTTCGAATTGAATATATAGCTTTTTTGGAAAAAGCTTCAATTTCACTTTTTTCACTTAAGAGGCTTTTTAATGACAACTTCATTTTATAACATTAAGTTATAAAGTCATTAAGTTATTAAATTAAAATAATTTAATTTAATAATGATAACTTTAAAATAAAAATCTACTGTAAACCACTGACTGCAACAAATCTATTTCTGACACCAGAGCTTCAAACTTCAACTGCCCTATCAGAAATAGCCAACTGCCAGAAATAGCCAACTACTAAAAATAGACTTACTATAAATAGTAAGTCTCTCAAACTGGAGATCCCCTGAAACTCGATCCTGAAACATCACTCTGTGCAGATGCCCTGCTAATCCTGGCCATACCCAAAATACCACTTACTAAAAATAGTAAGTTGACCAAATTGACCCGAACGAAAAGCAGACCTAATAATCTGAACCTCCAGAATGGAATCCCAACATTGGCTCCACCAACTGACCCCCTCTGATCGCCTTATTAGCTTGCGAGGGTCGCCAAACCAAGCTAATCCAATAGTCTGAAAAACAGGGATATTACAAAGTGTATGTTGCGATTATGATGACATTGTGATGCGCAAGCATTGATGTTGGATATCAAAGCAAGAGCAAATGCGAGATTCCATTGGAACTAATCAAGCATATTGATGCTAAGTATAGTTCACTGATATTCATCTTTTATGTACTAGACAACGAGTCCTTAAAGGTGGATTTAACCTTTTGTATTTGAGCAGTGAGCTCCCTTTTGTATTACCAAGTCCTAACAGGGTTGAAGACCTTTAACAGGGTTTGTGCTCTAACAAGAACTCATGTACTGGATGTAATATTGTAACGACTCCTAATAGGGTCAGGTCTCCTAACAAGGAGACTTTTATACTAGTGCATTATCTTGTGGGTGCCATCCCCACCAGGGTTTTCCCTTGGCCAGGGTTTCCTCAAGAAAAAATGATTGTGTTATGAGTTCTCTTATGGTGTATGGTTTACTTTTCTTTATCATTTCAATTATTGCATGGTATTGTTGTAAAAGGTTTAATTTACTTGTGTTGCAATATTGATTCACCCCCTAGTGTTGCTTGATCCTAACATAAAATTCCTAAGTACATAATATTTTGGCTAGTCAAATAGTCCAAAATACATTATAAAGGCATATTTTATACATAATGGCTTTAAAATCCTTATAAAAATTGATTTCCCATGCTTAAAATGTGAAAAGATCTAATGAAAATCAATTTTTCCTTATAAAAATGCATAAAATTTGGATGGATGAAGAATCTCCTCTTGAAAAATCATGAAAATCTAGATAGGGATAGATTTTCCACTCACGAGGAGATATTTACAATGAAAAAACTAAGCGTTGGATCAATTTGTCCAAATGGGGGTCGATTTTCCCCTTATGGATACCAAGAACAAGGAATAAAGTTAAAAGTCCAGATGCACATCGATTTTCCCCTTGGACTTAGAAAATTTTAAGGGATTTTCCTTGTTCAAATAGATATGGATTTTCCCCTTTGTCTTGATGAAGATGATTTTTCCTCTATCCAACACTTAGAAAATTTTTGAGCTCCAAAGTCAAGAAAATCCCGATGGAAGAAGAATTTCCCTTTGTCCAAATAAATATGAAATCCCCAAGTCTAGATGAGGGTCATTTTTCCCTTTGAGGGGCATTTTTGTTAAGTAAAAATGTCAAGTTTTAGGATTATATTAGTCCCTATGACAGTCAATTCTCCCCTCTATGGACAAGGAAGATTGTTATATGGGAACAAGGCAAATTTGAAGGATTATGGAGTCCCTAAGTTGGTTGATTTTCCCCATGGTGAAATAAAATGAAATTAAATAAAATTATAAAGGGGAATTAAATAAATTACCTCATACACAAGTTTCAAGGTGGTATTTTTTAATCCCACATTGGCTGTGTGTGAGAGAGTTCAACCCAAAACTCCTTTAAAATAACTCCAATAACAACAAATATAATGTGGAAATCAACTTAAGATTGGGAGCCTAGTTACAGGATTCGCGTATCTAGGCCACAAATCGGATTCAAATTTCAATTCGTGCTAGATTCGTACAAGGTTTGGATTTGACCCTATAATTCAATATGATGATTTTATTTTGAATCATAATGTTTATTTTTGACATTTGGCATTGATCAATGATCAAGCATCATAGAATCATACTATGAAATGATTTAGTTTTACAATTATGTATATTTCTCTTATTTTTTGAATATATAATGCACATATATATATATATATATACACACACACACACACACACACGAATCCATACGAATCATGATGGGAAAAAACAAATTTTACGATCCACGAATTGGATTCTCGTACCCGAACCCGCCCCTGAATCCAAATCGGCAACTTAGATTGGGAGTCAAAGCAAGAATCCAAGAGGAAAGGAAAGTGGCTAAGTGTGAAGTAAGCTGCAGCCATCTTGAAGTTGGTTGGAAAGAGGAAAGGAGGTTTGAAACTTCAAAAGTTATCCATGGAAATCGCTGTCAACAAGAGAGAACCCAAACACAATCAAAGGAGCATGAGCATTGATGCAAAAGGGGGTTTGATGACTTAAAATCCGAAAAATACCAAGGGCTGCAATTCTATTAGAAAAATCAGAAAAGGTAAATGGTGGCAACAATAGTATAAGGGACCAACCCCACCCTAAATCGCTGCATGCTAGAAGCAATCCAAGCATATCCAAGGGGTGGTAGGTATGAAGTCTGCAGATTAAAATCTGAAAATTTCTATATAAGGGCCAATTTTGCAAAAACTTATTAGATTTTTTTTCCATTCATCAAATCAACCCAAGATTGGTCACAGGTTCATTAGAGGGAAAAAATATGAATTTCAAGGCCAAGCTGGAGCATCCAAGAGAGTTGAAAGTGCATTAGTTTTCAGACTACATCTGAAAATTTTCTAGAAGGGGCGTTTTTTTAAAAAAAATCATAATAAATTTACAACTTGCCTAATCAATCCAAAGTTTATTGTTGAGTGTTAGGGGGTTGTCCTTGCACGAAACATCAAGTTTAGAGAGCAAAACCATCCAAAAGAGGTATGTTTCAGAATTTGTCCTCAGAAATCAGAATTTCTCATGGTGGTAAAATGTGATTTATTTCTCATGTTTGGCCTATAATCTGATTTATAACTCATATTGGAAACTTTGATCATGAATTGAAATGCATTTAACATGGTGTTAGGACTGATTTAAGGACATTTCCAGACTTATTATATGCAGTCCTCAGAAAATCAGAATTTATACTTTTATGACAAAGTCTGATATTTCCATTTTGAGAAAAAATTTTGGTCATCTAAAAGTATGGTTTGCGAGATCTTGAAGTCTGATTTTACCTAGTTGCAGACTTAGTCTGCAGACTAAGTCCTCAAACTTAGTTTTCAGATTTTGTCTTCAGAATTTTGTTAAACTTTATGGCTTCAAAGATTCTGATTTTCTTAGTAAAATTGAGACAATTGAGGGTTAATTTGTCATTATTATATTGTCCTTAATTCCAAGGTTCATTTGCAGCCAATAGCTATAAATTTTCTAAGTCTTGGAATCAAGTTTAAGGATAAAATTAAAGGTTAGAAAAGTCTGAAATCAGTCCCTTTATTTAATCCATTACAAGATGCTAACTTTGAGCTTTGTACCGGAAATCATGTCCGGATCAAAGGTAGGGATAGTTGCAAGGAAGTGAACAAAAGAAGGTGGAAGACAAGTTCAAGCTCAAGGCCAAGGATAGCAATGAAGGAGGACACCACTTCAAGATAATGCAGGGAAGTGGATGAGGAAAAAAGAAGGATTCAACAATGTAATTACAAGGAAAAAAGAACTTGATACATTCAAGGAGACTTAGAGGATTCAAGATCAAGCCTTCATCAAGCAGGGTGTTATCAATTTAAGTTGTCATTAGTGTAAATTCACAAACACCATGCACCGGTAAAGGTTCACCGGTCACTCACGTTATTTACTAGTAGACTAGAAACAGAGTGTATGCACCGGTAGATGTAAGCACCAATAGACTGATCTAAGTACACATTACTGGTCTCATAGTGCATACAGAGATGAACCGGGTATAGGATATACTAGTCTAACTGCATAAAGATCTGATCCGGATTCTGCGGATCAGTTTGAGTTAAAACCGGATTATACGGGACATCCACCACTCAGAAGTGGAGTTAGCTTTTTAACAGAAGTTAGCGTTATTTCTACGGATGTTTTAAAGGTAAACTCCAGATCACAACGCACAGCGTTTTGCTAGTTGCATGATTTATTGTTGAGTTTACAGCCTGGCGGTTCTATGAGTTAAGGGTTTCATTAAGGTGAACTCTTGTATAAATACAGGTCATAGGACGCAAGAAATAAGGTTGTTGAGAATTGTTGAGTAAAAAGAGTAGTGAAGAGACATCTACGTAACAATCATAGTCACCAGAGGTGAAAGGCATAGAGGCAGAATAGAGATCAACAGCCAGGCAAACCGGGGAAGAGATCAACAGGTATGATCTAATCAAACATTCAGTGTCATAGAAGATCATTTCTTTTGTAAGGTGTGAAAGCAAATTGAAATCCCTCTATCAGGGTGGACCTAATTGGTTCTTTGTAAAATCCTTTAACAAGGTAACATCTTTGTTGATGTTAAAAGTCCTTTAACCAGGCAACTCCTAACAGAGTTAAGATCTTAACAGATCTTCTACCAAATCCCTTAACCAGGTAGCACTCTAACAAGTGTTTTGTAAGCTCTTAATAGGGTGCCTTCATTCTGTTGTAGTGAAGTTGTGAGCTCTATCTCACCATGGTTTTTTCCTTCTAACCAAGGGTTTCCACGTATACATCTTGTGTTGATTTGTATGTTTCTTTATATACTTATGAATGATTGTTTATATTCTGCTTAACAAGAAAGGATAACTGAAAAAGTTTGAATTATATTAGAAACAAGTATTTACTGATTCACCCCCCCTCTCAGTAACCGGTTAGTAATAACACAGGGATGTGGATAAGTCCAGATTTAAAAAATGAGTCCATAAACAAGTTCAAGTTTGAATTCAAGGACATTCCTATGTCCCTATGCAAGTCAACTTTCCACTTGATTATATGCTTGAAGAATAAGGACTATCTTATAAGGAGATCAACTTGTCCCTATTCACATCAATCTTCCATAAGGATCAAACAAGATTCAATTCAAGGACAAGTTGTTAGGGACTCCAATTTGTCCCTATAAATGATCAAGGATAGAGGATTCCAAACCAAGGGGGTAGTGGATAAAGGTATCAAGGATGTCCCAAACAATGGGAGAAGAAAACCTCACCACACAAGGATGATCAAATTATGCAAGGAAGAAAGGTCTACAAATGAGAAAGATAGCCATCGTCAACGGTTTAAGGACATGAAGATTTACAAGTCCATAATCAATAGAGGGAAACCCATCACTTCAAGAAAATTGAGATATCAAGAGTAATTTCAAGGACAAATTCAATGAGAGAATTTCCTAAAGAAAGAGGATGAAGAATTGAAACAAGGATCAAATGTGAGTAAGATGAGGTGGTGTCCTATTATCATTCAACCCATTAGAGAGTTCCAAGTTGACATCTCCAAGATCATCCAATCTGAATCTTTCACAAATGGACATGTGGAACATATTATTTTCTCATTGGTTCATCCTCAAGCGGATATGGAATATAATTTTCTCATTGGCCCATATGTTGGTGCCTTGTTTTTATTGGTTGTTTATGGTTGCCCTAATTGGGGTTTGTTATGAGTTAATTTGGGCCATTGATTTCAAATCAATCCTTGTTGATGTTTGTAGCTGCAGGAGATATCCTGATAAGCTACGATGGTGTTGTTGGACAATTGTATTACCATTGCCAACTCTTACATGCCACTGTGTCTGTCACTTCATTGTGGAGGCTCATGTATTTGAGGCTTTGGATGACTTGAAGATGAAATGACACCTATTCATAACCATCACCATCCATCCTAATTACTATGGGAGTGCAAGCATTGTTTGTATGGTGTTCAATTAGAATTCCTGCATTTTGGAAAAATGCTCATGTCAAGTATGTTTTGGTCTTGACGGTCATCATTGTATATTCAGTGTGTAGCAAAAGGCATGACGGTGATTCATGTGTGAGGCTGATCGAACATTGTTGTGTAAAAGTTTGATGTAACTTCTGCAGGCATTCTTAGTGTATATCTTGTGCATGATCATTTTTTGTGTTGATCGCTTCCGTATTTAGTATCAGTGAAATACATAAGGCTTTCTAGGTACTGTAGATGCCAATTAGATTGTTTGCTTAGATTGTAAATGGCATACTACTGGTGATTGTTAAGTGTTAACAATCTTTTAGACTTGGTGACTATTCAATAAAGAATAATTTTTGCATGTGGCTGGGTTTTTCCCTCAAGTTGGAGGGTTTTCCTAGGATAAATACTATGTCTTATTGTTTCATTTCTGACATTTTTCTGCTTATTTTCATTCCTAGTCTAAAACTAACATGGTATCAGAGCAGGTTGAATAACAACAAATAAGGGTTTTAAAGTATTTATCTCTAATCATGCATGCTCTGTCATATCATATGGTACTATCTTGTGTGTAGAAATCTATGCATGTGATCATAGGAATCGAATCATGGAAATGTTCTTAAGTCTTATCATCAAATCCATTCTAACGATTCCTTGCAATCAAGTATGGTTTCAATGCCTAATGGTTATGTCTGAGGTTGCCTTGGAGTATGGGATCAGATGTGTGTGGGAAAGGTTCCTTCACTACCTGCTAGATTCATTCAGATTGATCGACCATCTCTTAGATGAACTTGATGCAGAATATGGAAGTTGTTGGAGACTTATCTCTTCCTTGTTTTATTTATTTTCTTAGCGGAGGGCTTTGGTCATGGTTAAGAGTTGTATTTCTGTATAATACGCATCTTGCTTGGGGCTACCATCACTGATGATGAACCTTAATTGATTCTTATACCACTTAAACTTCTTTTGTGTGTTTATCTATTTATTCCATTAAATGTCATAGTAGCTTGAGAAACCGTTCTTGATTTTTGGGATTTTGCCAACAATGGGAGCACGTTAATTTCTTGCTATTGTGACATATTCCTGCTATGAGAAGGCATGTGGATGTTAGTTGAAAACGTTTGAAGTTCAAAATCCCTAATACATCAAAGGGGGGTGGTCAAAGAATAAAATTCTGAGCACTGGTTTATGTGTAAATTAATATCATTTAGCTGATCAAACTCTTCAAACAAGAGGCATGATGAGTTGACAAAGATAGCACTGTTGTCTAAGGGCTCATGAAGCTCTTTGAAAACTTTATATTGTTGTTTTTTAAACAAAGAAGATATACTTTGCAAAGGAGGTAGCAGATGATGTTGTTATCAAGGCATTGCTAAATTGATCAAAGAGATAAGTATTTTATGATTATACCTTTGAATATTGATCATGAATTTTATATAGTTAAATCATGCAATAACATAGGGAATAGTGAATCATGTATGCTTCTAGCATTAGTCTATATATTTCTCTTGGGACATAGGTTGAGTCTATTACTAGTCTCTCTAAAATGCTTCTAGGATAGATTGCGAAGCAGTGGGTTGATGAGAGATTACATAAGGAATTTAAGGAAGTAAGATTCATTTTTAGTCCCTTCGAGACTATACATGTAGGTTCAGGAATACCTTTCTTGAGTATGTCTGCACATGTTTTGAGCATTTACTAGATGCTATTTTGGGACATTGTAGCATGAATTTGGAGGTTGTTAACAGTTGCACTAAGCTACTTATCTCTGTGATGTACTCTCTACCAACTGCAAGGAGGATTAGTTACTATAGTGTTGCTGAAGATGATAGCCAGGTCTCTTCATCTAAGGCATTATTATTCATCTTGCGTGAGTTCTGAATAAGAATTTACAAACAATGGGCTTGTATCTAGATGTGTCTAAAATCTGTGTATTCTTTATTTTTGGGTAAAGCATGTCCAATATATTGTCTAGTTCGAGTACTCTGAAGTGACTCTTCCTTCATATTGGGTTAGAGATTCAAAGGGAGCTTGAGCAGTAGATGGAAAGTGTCATGTCCTTTGTAGAGGATCAGAAAGATCATGAAGCAATGTAGCTTCAGAAGCTCATTGTTTGGTCTAACATTGAAGCCAAATGTAGTTTATTGTGATAATCAAAGCAGTGAGAATGTTGCCCCTACTGAGAGGGGGTTTTTGCTGAGAGGAAGTCTCAGCATTCAATTGTTCTTATTATGAGCTTAATGTTTTTCTCTCTGAGAGTGAGAAATTTGAGGTGAAAGCCCTTGTAATGCATTTTTCTCTGAGAGGGAGAAATTTGAGGTGAAAGCACTTGTAAGGCATTTTTCTCTGAGAGGGAGAAATTTGAGGTGAAAGCCCTTGTAATGCATTTTTCTCTAAGAGGGAGAAATTCGAGGTGAAAGCCCTTATAATGCATTTTTCTCTGAGAGGGAGAAATTTGAGGTTGTTTTCCCACTGGGGTAAACTTAGTATTGCACAGACATAATATAGGAAATATAATAAACACAGAATGTATCATAGAATAATAAATACTTTCATTAATCATTCCAGACTAGCAAGTACATTTACATCGTAATGATCATACAATAATATCTCCCGTGTCAAACATCCGAGAGGGTATATAAAGTACTCGAAGGGCCATGACCGAAACGTCGTGACGTAACTGTCTAACCTCTCGGTCACTAACAACTGAGAGTAACATAATACTTTACTAACATAATAACCCGTACATACAATTATCCCGACAACATCATCCCCCCCAAAAAAACAAGTCATCTCCGACGACTTACAACAAAAGGGAGATGAAATACACCACATAGAAGAAGAAAATCACTGAGAAGGGGCAGAGGGGCGTCCCTGAAAAGATGAAGTGCCGCCCTCCCCATCAATGCTGCTTCCAGTAGGTCTTTTCCATCACATCACATTCCTCTCGTGCCTGCAACAAACTTATCTCCAAAACATACTTTTCAGCTATAGCCTCTGCTAACTCTTGTTCAAACAATACTATCTTCCGAGCCAATCTAACCTCGATAGCCACCCGTGTTGCCTTTTCTGCTTCCAACTCCTGGGTACACTGAGCAAAGTGTCACTCTACTGCCTCCAACCGGGTGGTCAACTCCTCCCGAGCTCTCTATGCATCCACCAAGACAACCTCATGTCCAGCCAACACCTACTCCAAGTGCCTCAAAGCGTAGTACCCCTCTTGAAAGACTTGCTCCAGAGCTCTCTTCACCTCCGGCATGCAGACACTCCATGCCTGTAGCAGCTCCAGGTCTCATCAACTGGTCACACTCTCCAAAGGCTGATAACTGAACCGACTGGGGGTCTAGGGGGCAATGCCCCCAGCAGGGTCGAGGGGCAGTGCCCCCGCGGGGTCCTTCCCGGACAGAAGTCTATGGAACACACCATTTTGTGATTTTCTTCTGATCTCATACTCTTCTCTGCAAAGCGCTTATGTTTTCCTCACTACCTCGTTATGTCCTTCCCTTCAGTACCATTCGTTCTTCACTGTGAACTGTTTTGATTTGTTGTCATTTTTATTTTTTATTTTTTTTATTTGTCAATCCTTTCCGTCAATGACTGTCTTCTTCTTCCTATGCCCATACGGAATTCCTTACTGCCTTCATTTTACCCTATTCCTTAGCTCTATACTATCAATCAATTGGCCTTCACAAAATGCTAGCGTTTGCCGTACCCGTACGGTACTAAATACTTGTTCATGCACCGCAATTTCTTCCGTACGGCAGTCGACTGTAACACACCACCGTATGGTCTTAGATGTCGCACGGCGCTATTTTCCGTACTACCAGTGCCGCACAGCAGTTGCTCTTTCAATAATTTATGTCGTACGGTGGTATCCCTGATAGCCTTTCTGTACTTCACTTGGATGTCGTACGGTGCTTTAGAGTGTCGTACGTTGCTATGTAGATGGCGTTTGGATGCCGTACAGTGAGCTAGTAATTGTCGTGGATCGCCATGGATGTTGTAGGTGATGTGGGTGCCATGCTGCCGTATAGCATTTTCCTTTGTATGTCGTGGTTGCCGTATGACATTTTACTTATATATTTTCGCATGCCTTTTTGCCGTACGATGCTTTTTCTTTTCTCTTTTTTTCTTTTTTAAAATTTTTTTTTATACTTGGTCGTACGGTCATGCATAGACATACGGGTATTTTTCAATTTCCTGTTTGGAGGCTTCTCTGGTGGCTCGTATGGGCTGCTCTTGGGTCGCCTACTTGACCGCTTGAGTCCTTTTCCATCCTCTTGGTTGCTCTGTCCCTCCTCTCGGGTCCATCCTCTCTGGGGAAGGTTTCAATTTGGTCACGTTGCTAGTGTCATGTATCCGTTCGTTGAGAGTCCACAGAGTGTGCAGTCGTTCCCTCTCCCTGTCGCTGAGTCTATTTTTAGTGGCGATCCAAAAGCTTGGAACCATAAATTCTACATGGACCACGGTCTCCTTCTCGTACATAATAAGAAGGAGAATCAAGAGTTTGAAGGCTACAATCTTCCACACAAGATTCCAGTAGTCTCCCGTGGCAATGGTTTTCGGATTTCTCTCATCCCCGAGGTTTATTTTTTTCAACTTTTCTTCTTTGTACCAAATGGGTTCCTCCTTCCGAAACTCATGTGCTGGGCTCTCTTTCATCCAAACTTCCCCTTCTCGGTATGTTGTATATTCTGGAGGGAACTCACTATGGGCTTCCTCAATCTTCAGTATGTTGCAGGACAGCGAAAATAATTCGTAATCGCCCCTCTGCCAGTGGAATAGACCGTCCATCGAATCTGTATCATCCTCCACTTTCAGTATCCCTTCGGCATTGGGTTCCATGGTTTCTTCCCCTCCGTCTTTTCCGTCATCTAATTCCGAATCGGAGGAGGATGCCATTTCTTCTCTGACCATCTGTGTTGTGAGGTCTATTACAAACTTCCTTCCCCCTTTCTCAATTGACAGGATGTTCTTTTTCCAGTTATGGTTGGCTTTGGCAGTCACCAACCACCCCCTCCCTAGGATGGCATCATACCCCTTTTGCTTCAGGGGGATTACTACGAAGTCGAGGATGAATGGTTGGGTCCTGATGGTTACCTGTTGTGCCATCAGAGTTCCAAGGGGCTTGATGCCGTGCTGGTCGGCCCCAAGTAGGTTGAAGGTCGGTGGCCACAGTGTTGGCTTCCCAAGGCTTTTCCAAGTTTCCTTTGGTAGAACGTTCACCCCGGATCCACCATCTACGATCGTGTTTGTGAGGATGGAACCCAAGATACCCATCTCCACCACTGCGGGGTTCCGTCCATTATTTATTGATAACATCATGGGGTCAGCTGCGGAGCCACCAGGAACCTCCGTCCGTTCAACCGTGCTTGCTGGAATGTTTTGGCCTAGGAATAGGGCCGTTTTCAGATGCGACATAGTTCCCAATAGGTCCTTGACCTTTACGGGTATCTCCAATTGTATCATCTGCCTTAAAATATTTTGTTCGGCCATTGCTCAAGTAGAAATGTCAACGTCTATGGAGTCCCTTCGGTCCTCCATACCCTTCGCAATCTCGGCCTTCGCCTTGAGCATCCTTTGTTTCTCCGTCGGAGGATGAGGATATGTGGCCTTCTTCGTTTGCCTGCGTGTGATTGTCAGGACCCTCTCAGTGCCTTCTCATTCCATGTCCAGGATGTTGCAGCCGGGCTTCGGATAGTTAGCATCCTCGTGGTCCCCCGGTCTGCACCACCGACACAATTGTAGTGGAGCGGTAGCCTCGTTGTGACAGTCACGGGCATAATGTCCCCATTGGTTATAGCTTTTGCACTGTATCATGGGCCTCCCCTTCGCATCATACTAGACCCGCGGCTTGTTCTCATCATTGCCTCGGCCTCCCCGTCGGTTGTTTCTGTACGCGCCGGATGATGCAACATTTTGACCATTGGTCCCGAACGTGGAGGGTTGATCTTGGGTGAAGAGCACTTGTTGATTTCTCGCCCTCGCGTTGTAGGGACATTCTTTGGTGGAATGTCCCGCAATCTGGCAGATGTTGCAAAAGGCTTTCTTGGGACAAGAACCTTTTGTGTGGCCTGCTTCTTTGCAATCTGTGCACCACACGATGTCTTCCTCTGCTTTGCTCGAGCCTCCCCTTGTGGCGTTCAATTCTTTCATCATCCTCACCAGATCTTTTTGTAGGGCCAACACTTTCTTACTCAATTCGCCCTCGCTGCTTTCTGCCTCTGATTCTTCATCCGAAGACTTTGTCTTCCTAGAGGTCTTACATTCGCTCTCCAAATCCATTGCACGGTTGTACGCGTTGCTATACGACGTGGGCAGGACAATGTTCATTTTCTTCCGAAGGGAAGCTTTTAGTCCCTCCACGAACCACCTTTTCTTGAGTTCGTCTACCGGGGCTGACTCCATCTTCCCTATGAGTTCCTTTAGTCACCGTCCGTAGGCACGGACAGACTCACTCTTCGTTTGCTTTATATTGTAAATTTTTGCTAGAATCTCATTATCGTCCCTTAACAACTAAAATTCTATCTGGAAGGCCTTTTTCACAACATTCCATGTCGTCAGGCCTAATTTATCTACATCTGAGTACCAGTCAATGGCTCCTTCCCTCAACGTCGCGGGGAATTGTCGGATCCATTCATCCTGGTCTGTGACTCCATTGGCAGCCCATATAGTCTCACAGGTTCGGCAATGCCAAAGAGGATCCTCCTTCGCTTGGCCTGTGAACTTGGGCAGTTTCTGTTTACTCGCAGCCATGGTGGGTTGTCCTTCGGTAGTGAGGTAGTGAGGAAAGCATTTTGTAATGCATTTTTCTCTGAGACAAAGAAATTTGAGGTGAAAGCCCTTGTTGCTCTTTCCACTCATGGGAGTAGCCATAGTGGACATTGTGTTGAGAGACTCCATGACGACATCATATTGAGTGAATCAATGATGAGAATTTGTGTTTTCACACATGGGAGTAGCCATGGTGAACATCATGTTGAGTGACTCCATGATGCTATCATGTTGAGAGGCTTCGTGATAAATTTTTGTTTTCTCACAAATGGGTGTAGCCATTGTGAGTGTCATGTTGAAAGATTCCATGACATGAATACTTGAAAAGATATCTCCTTTTCTAAGAGGGAGTGTTGATGTTTGTAGCTACATGAGATATCCTGATAACCTACGATGGTGTTGTTGGACAATTGTATTACCGTTGCCAGCTCTTACATGCCATTGTGTTCGTCACTTCATTGTGGAGGCTCACGTATTTGAGGATTCAGACGACTTGAAGATGAAATGACACCTATTCATAATCGTCACCGTCCATCTTAATTACTATGGGAGTGCAAGCATCATCTGTATGGTGTTCAATTGGAATTCTCGCGTTTTGTAAAAATGCTCATGTCGAGTATGTTTTGGTCTTGACAGTCATCATTGTATATTCAGTGTGTATAGAAAAAGGCATGGCAATGATTCATGTGTGAGACTAATCGAACATTGTGTAAAAGTTTGATGTAACAATTGCAGGGATTCTTAGTGTATATCCTGTGCGTGATCATTGTAACGATCGCTTTTGTATTTAGTATTGGTGAAATACATAAGGCTTTTTGGGTATTGTAGATACCAATTAGATTGTTTTCTTAGATTGTGAATGGTATACTACTGATGATTGTTAAGTGTAAACAATCTTCCAGACTTGGTGATTATTCAATAAAGAATAATTTTTGCATGTGGTTGGGTTTTTCCCCTCAGGTTGGTAGGTTTTCCCAGGATAAATATTGTCTTATTGTTTCTTTTATGATGTTTGGCTGCTTATTTTCATTCTTGGTCTAAAAGATTAACAATCCTGATCATTCATTGTAATTGGGGCTCCTAAATAAACCCCACTCCTATCATTTGTAAAGGGATACTTGTTGAAATTGTTTCCATAATGCTATCAAAGTAATTGCTAATTCATGGTTGGTTTTCATGGTGGATTACATGTGTTTCTTTGGAGTATCGCATGGTTTCTTCATTTCCTCACGTAGATTAGAATTTTATTTCACATTGAGTAGAAGTAGAAGTAGATGAATGGAAGATAATGTTGAATGGTGATTAATGGTGGAGCTAGTGTCCATACCTTTTGGTACTTACTGATTGTAAGTAACAATGTAAGGTTAGTCTGGGCTTATATTGTAAGTGGTTAACTTCTATTTAAAATGTTCATTTAGATTGCGCCTTCATAGGGTATTTGAATGAGTATTGACAAAGTGCAAACTATCCCTGCATCCTTAGAAGATATCACCCTACTATGCCTAGTTGACACGGCGAAGCAAGGACTAGTTAGAGGCTCACCCCATCATCAACATTGTCTTATATTCTTAGAGTTAGATAGAATTTCTAAATCCTTTCCCTTTATAGTTTGTTTAGTTGGAAGTGATTGAAGTTGTTAATGTAGTTGAAATCCATTGAATGAACAACGGAAGTCTCTTTCTGATATCCAACATATCACATCATTAGAAATGAGCTAAGTCAATATTCAGAAGGAACCTTGAGGTTGTCTCGTTTGATCATACAATCCATATACATTGTTTAGCATATGAGCTTCCTTATTCAAGAGAGGATTTGATATTTGGTGTTTTGCCTTGGAATATTAAGTGTTTTCATCCTACATGTTGTAGAGGCATAAAACTCGCATCAATAGAAATTGGTACTACAAGAGCCTAAATGAAGTTCATTCATGAAGATATCAATGAGTATGAGCTTTCAAGTTATATTTGAAATGTGAGAGATCCCTTCAAAAGTTTAAAAAATAAGAAAAAATTGAAAAATTGAAAAATCCACAAAAGAAAAAAGGAAAAGGCTTCTCAATGGATGGGAGTTAGGATCAGTGGACAAATATCTAACAGTTACATGTAGTTTTAGCTAATAAATCGAAGGAATAAAACACACACATAAATAGAAGGAGACACAAAGATTTAACGTGGTTCACCCAATCCTGAGCTACGTCCACCACAAATAGTCGTCCACTTATTTTATTATCCAGCGAAGAGAAAATTACAATATGATTCATTTCACATTACACTGATGCTTATATATAGGCCCTTTAGGCGGTTTACAATGTCGGTCAACAAGTTAACCCTAAAAATACTTGATGAGTCAACCTAGGAATATGTTTAACAAGTCAACTCAAAAATACTTGACGAGTTAACCCCCAAACCCCACAATACATGGTGAGTGTACAGTACTTGCCCGATCAATCACCACAAAAACCAACAATAGGCAGTGGTTTGATGGTCAAGGCATTCATCTAGTTGACATTGCTCAATTTTGGGAGGCTTTGAATGCACAACTACATCCATGAAGTTTTTTTGAGCTGGCATCACCAAGAAAGCATACAATTCATGGGACAACTGAGCATGAACTATTGAATTGTTTCACATTTTTATCAAAGGTGGAAATGGTACTACAAAAAAAGATGTACTTTTTGGATATCTTTAAACTGGTCCCATTTGTCGAATCCAATGATAGAGTCAACATGTTTGCAAACAATTTCAAGGAAACGATCAAGAAGTGATTGAGGAGGAACTATATGTTGCTCTCTAGTTGGTGTAGACTTTACAATGTGGCACAAATTGGGAACCATCACTCAAGCCTTGTTGCTCTTGAGCATTTTGAGAAACCATGTTTAGATCATGTGTGTATATCGGTATTTTGAGCATTATCCCTTTAGAGTCTTATACATATAGTAGGTTTGTATTGAACCTTTTGGTTTAGGAGGGTTATAATCGGTTTCCTTTCTGTCAATTAGTTTAGTTGTCTTAGGAGCCAGGACGTTAGTCTTCCTTGAGTCATTTGACTTAAGATATTTAGTGGCTCTTGTCACAATAGTAGACGTCTTTAGTTTAGTTTTCTTTAGAGAGTCAGTTTGTAGGTTTGGCTTCAGTCATTTGACCCAAGTAGTTTAGTCACTTAGTGGTTTTGTTGCTTTAGTTTAGGTGTTTTTGCTTTGGTTAGTTTAGTTTGAGGGATCCCAATTTGTGAGAAAGGTGATGTATTATATAAAGCACACTCTGGTGTTCTCCTAATAGTTTTGTTTGGATTATTTCCCAGATATCTCTCTGTGAGGATTTCTTGAATAGGAGATTGTTCCTAATAACCTCAACATGCAAAAAGGATTTGTACTAAATTTAGAATTGAGTCATGTGTTGTGTTTTGAGTAGTAAGTCTTTTAGTTACAACATTTTACTCACGCTCAAGTGTTCCAAGTAATTGAAGTCTTCAAGGAGAAGTTGGAATTAGTGAAAGACCTTACACCTACTTCAGCGCTATTGTGGTTTCTCCAAATCCATTATAAGCTTCACCACTTATAAGCCAAAATGAAATGTGATCTCCCTATTGATCCTGAATTTGGCTCTCAGACCTTGATATTTAAAAGTTGAGAAAGTGAAGAAATGAAAGATAATGGCATTTTGCCTTTGGGTGTGCTAACATCTCCATAGGCACTATTCAGGCAAATTTATTGAAAGTAGAGTAATATTCATGGGGAAATTGCAGCGATAACCTCATCAGGGCTATGGATGCCTAAATGGTAGTGAAGCTCTATCCAGGATGCTTTCGGCTTATGGATGTCAAAATAGTTAATTACAAATGGGTCTTAGAGGCTTTTGATGATCTTGTTGAGCAGGGAATAAACACAATTGCACACACATGAGTATCTAAAGATGAAGGCTCTTAGCTCAATTCATGGTCTTTCTTCCATTATTATTCTTAGATTTCAGTAGCAGTTGAATAAGAAAACAGGTGACAGTCACAAACAAAAATTTTAAATATTTCCTAAGATTAGCCTCTATTTCTTAGATGACTTGAGACTAAGCTTGGAGCTTGACTTTGTGAAAACAAATTACCCAACTCTATGGGTATGAACCAGTCCGTTATTGACTCTACTAAGATAGTTGCATTTATTGTTTCGAAACTGGAAAAGTTTTATGAGAACTGACTGTGATTTGTCTAAATTTTGGGATTTGCATTCAGTAACTTACTTGGGTGGGTAGAGGACTGTGTAACCAGTTTAAGATGAAATATTGCAGTAGGGAAAAGAAGCTTATGTTCATATAGAGGTGCAGATTTAGCCATCTAGGAAAAACTAAGGGAAAGGAACCTATTACATAGTTCTATATCCACCAATGTAAGAAACCAAGAAATAGTAGCATGGCTAAAGAGCCTAAATCTTAATTACTCATTATAAGAAAATATAAATTGCAAACTAGATCAGTTAAATAACCAAGATAGGATGGTTAATGGTGTTGTTTTATTATGACAAGTATGTCAATATTAAAGTGATAATAGATAGGAACCTCACTGTTGATTGTATACCTCATCCAAAAGGATTAAGAATAGTAGAACCATGAGTCTTATGAGCACATAAACTAGCCTACTACATTCTGTAGGAGATTTGTAACCAAGTCGGATTGGGTGAAGAACTAGACTGCATGTCTTAAACATGTTGCATCAGAAACCTTGGTCAAGGTGCACTAATCTATGCTAGTGTTAGTTAGTTAGTTAGTAATGTTATGAATACATTTCTAGTCAAGGGTCATATTAGTTAAGAGAAGCTATAGAGTATGACCAACTAGGGTTATGTAGGATCATAAACCAGATTTAGATGGCTTATTTATCACCATGTTTACATCCCTTGTGTAGGGTTGGACCACTTCGAGTAGAAAGTGTCCAAGGGGGATCAATTGTAGATCTGTGGTTGGGTGGTAAAAATGCCCTGGTGATACTCCCCCCCCATGTTACATTGAAGTACTCAAGAAAGACAAAATGGATTCAATAATGCAAGTACACTCACAGTAAGATTTTTACACTTAATATTTTATGTTAAGTTAAATGATAAACATGATACACTGTGAGATGTCTTTCCTTTAAGTAACTTTCTATTCTGTTGTGATGCAATTGTTTTATTTATGTTCTAAAAAAAAATATTATTAGAAATGTGAGCTAGCATTTGATTTACAATGTTGCATTTTATGTTCCATATTCTTTTTGATTTCAAAAGTTAGCTAGTTTATTTCTGCTATGAACCTTTAGCTTGTTACAATCAAAGTTGAAGGGGGAGATCTTGAGGGAAATTCATGAGTCACCTCTAGCAGGACATCTCGGGTACCTCAAGACATATAGACAAATTTGTAAGACATTTTCACAGAAAGGCCTCAAGATGATTTATTGCAATACGTAAAGGAGTGTGCCATATACCAACAAAAGAAAGCCAAACATACCTTTTTAACAAGGCTGCTTCAGCCTTTACCCATTCCCAATCAGAAGTGGGAAAGCATTTTGATGGACTTCATCATTGAACTCCCCAAGGGCAAGGATTGCATTTATGCTCACTGCTTCGCCACACCTATGGAGTTTTGAGCAATTTAGGTGGCAGGGTTGTTCTTTTAAGAGATATCTTGATTGCATGACCTTCTAAGGAATATAGTCAAATGGTAGAGATAGTCAATTCCTTAGCACCTTATGGATGGAGCTATTTAGGTTGGCAAGCACTAAGTTGACTCCAAGTACTAGTTCCCACCCCCCCCCCCCAAAACAGATGGACTGACTGAGATTGTGAACATATGGGTGGAGGGCTACTTAAGGAACTACGTCACAGCACGGGAAAAAGAATGGATCCATTGGCTACATATTGGAGAGAATTTCTGCAACACTACCTACCACATGTCAACTGGGATGTCACCCTTCAAGGCACTCTACAACTATGAGGCTACTTCATTTGTAGATTTGGCATTGGGAGACAATAGAGTGCCTCTAAAGCTAAGGATTGGTTGTTGGAGAGGTTGGATTCTTCAGTTCCTCAAGGATAATCTACAAAAAGATTAGAATCAGAAGAAGATGTATGCAGATTGGCATCAGGTTGAGCATAATTTTTGAGCCGGGAGATTCAGTGTACCTTCAATTGCAGCCCTAGAAAAAATCTTCCTTGAAAAGGAGTGGAGCAAAGAAGCTTAAGCCTCATTTCTATGGACTCTAAAGAGAAATTCGAAGGATCAGAGATGTAGCATATGAGTTGGAGCCTCCAAAGGGCAGTTGGATGCACAATCTGTTTCATGTCTCTTTCCTCAAGAAGGGGATTGGACAACAATTCATAGTTTTAGAGGAGCTTCCGCCACTTGATGAGGAAGGCAAACTCTCTTTGGAACCCGTTGAGGTCATTGATTTCAGGGAGAGGAGGCTCAGATCCCATTTAATCAAGGAGTATCTTGTCAGGTGGAAGATCTTGCTAGTTGAGGATGCAAAGAAGCTTAAGCCTCATTTCTATGGACTCTACAGAGCAATTCGAAGGATCAGAGATGTAGCATATGAGTTGGAGCTTCCAAAGGGAAATTGGATACACAATGTGTTTCATGTCTCTTTCCTCAAGAAGGTGATTGGACAACAATTCATAGTTTCAAAGGAGCTTCTGCCACTTGATGAGGAAGGCGAACTCTCTTTGGAACCCATTGAGTTCATTGATTTTAGGGAGAGGAGGCTCAGATCCCATTCAATCAAGGAGTATCTTGTTAGGTGGAAGATCTTGCGAGTTGAGGATGCCACATGGGAGAGTGAGCAAATTTTGGGGCACCGTAATCTAAACTTTCTTGTGGGCAAACAATTTTGGGAAGGGGAGACTATCATGTCCCCTACTTAGCCTGAACCCAATTTTAACTTCTTGTTAGCTCTTTTGGTCCCTTGAGAGCTAATTAGCTTTGCAAGGGGGCAATTGAGGGTGCGCACTTGTGCGCCACCTTTTCTTAGCTAGGCCCTATGTTGATTTATTGCATTTGGGAACCCATTTGGGTTAGTTGACTCACTTAGTTTATATTGTTAGTGATCCATATTTATATCAGCTTGCTAGTAGATCAATCATCATCGATCAACTTTGTATATTATGGTTATTGAGATTCCTATTTAGGTATTTGATTGGAGTTGTAGTTTCTTTGGTGAGATATCCTCCCTAGTCTACTATTTCTCCTATTAGGTGAAGTCTCTTCGAGACCTAATGGACTTATGGTTTTAAATATCCTTCCTTTGCAGATCAGCAATATCTTTCATGCGATTGGAGATCATCATCAATGAACAGAGATATCTTCAGTGGTGTTGACATTGCATCACAATCATAGATCGCAGCATGCTAGCCACAGTATTCTTGGATTTCAGATCACTCATATAACTGCGCAATAATCAGCATAATTCCAATCATTGCAACCTAAGGAACAGTGACATCATTATCAATATCAAGCAGAGATCCTCCTCTCAGATCAGAGATACCATTCAAGCTGGGAACGGCATTAATTCTTAGAGTCAACAACATTATAGCAAGATATCTCATCATTGGCGGAAGTCCGAGATGACTGTCAGCAACACATTTGCACATCGCTTGCATCACATAGCATCTGATCACAATTGTCATATTGTGGCAACATCATACAGATTGCAGACCGTGGCACCTTCTCATCTGATTGCTGTATTCTCATTGAGCATCCATAGTGATAATCATCTCAAGGCACCGATATCTGCAATCTCACTTCACATGGCGAGCAGCAAGTTCATTGGCATCATCCTCAGACCTACAACAAGAGCTGCAACTGCATATTTCTGAGATGTTAACTCCTGATTGGAGCATCTGCGACTACCATAGCTTCTTTTCTGAGATTGCGGCTAGCACTGGGAATTCATAGATCAACATCATCACAGTTCGGTATTATATCAGTCATAACACTGTGACACTGTCAGTACATTGAGCACTCTCATTGCATTCTGAATTTCTGAGACATACCTGATATTTAACATCATCAGATCTGTTCACTCCATATCGACCTCTGCAAATCCCAATGTGGAGATATCATTAGAAGGCCAATTGCAAAGCTCACTTGAGCATCATTCAGATTGTAACAACCTTTTCAATTGACTGATTATGAAATCCCAGACTTGCTGATCTATCATTGTGCAATTTGTCTATTTTGCCTATTGTTTCATGCTTGGGATATTTCAAAGGCACTGAAAATTAGTAATTGTATATGTACCATATCTTTATATTGGAATGCAATCTATTCATGTTTGGGATGTAATCTTTGTTTTGTAACCATGTAAGAATTGTGACATGTTGAAATCAAATCTTGTTTTGGAACAAAAGATCATGATTATATCTACATCCTAATGTTTACATGTGAAGGAAAAGAGATGGATTAAGCATGTTACACTATATTACTGATGATGTGAATGAATGTAAATCATTAATACTATGTTTTATTCCAATGCTTGAATTTAAAGATGCACGTCTGATTGTCGCATTGTTGATGAACTCTTCCATGTAAATAGTGCATTTTTGCAGTAAAATAGATATTGGTGTTTTTGTAAGTTCTAAGGATTTCATAGTGTGTCTTAAGCTCCTTTAAATTGGCTGTTTCAAACTATTATATAATAGCTCATAAATTGACAAAATTATGCCATGTCTTGCATAGGTTGATTTAGTCTTGCTTAGGCCTTTCTCTTCGCTCATTTTGAGGATTTGTGCCTCATTCATGGCTTGTTTTTTAAGATGTATAAGTGTTGTTAATCCATCCTTGGGTGTTTGTTTGAAGTCTTGAATGTGTTGGGGATGAACTTTAGCATGGGTTTGGTTCTTCCCACTCTTTCCTGGTGTTGGTACCAATGATGTGAGAAAAATACTATAGTGTTAATTGTCCTTCGTGTTTCATCATACTGACATCATTCTGTGATGCTTTTGTAAGTCTTTTGCTTACGGTTCTATGTTGTCATGCATTGACCTTGTGTCTATATGTTATTTTTGGTGTTGACACATATGTTGGTCACAATGCTGTTCAGTTCCAATAACATTGTGTGTGCAAGCGCGAGGTTGTGACATGTCTATGTTGCAACTGTAACATGAAAAACTTTATTCATTCATGCCCTGTTTGCTCATTTCTTGGTGTATAAGTTGGGTCATTATAGTGTCTAGTTCACAATAATCCAAATAGGTGTATTTAAAATTAAGTTACCTGATGGCATTATAAGTTCTCTCATTCTTTTACACTTCATGGAGCTAACAAGTATTCTTTGAGGAATTTTCTAAATTTTATCATATCTACATATGAAAACTATTATAGAATACCACTTTCCCAAGTTATTGCCCTTTTTGTTTAGCTCTTGGGTCACCACGAAATCACTCTACTTCTCATGTTCTACTAATTTACTGTTAAAACATATAATGTACCGATTTTTAGTAAAGCATGAACAATAGATGTTTGTGTTTCAACACAGGCTTTCCTCATTTCAACTTTATGTCCTGCAGCTAATCTGTTCAATAGCCAATTCTTATCATTTTATCAAAATCAGATTTTCAGTGATATGGTTGGACTTTTGTAGCTTTTTTCCTTGTGTGGTATTCTATTACTTTGTATTTGTCACTTACTGGCCTGATTTTGAGTCATAGAATATATTTGAATTGGTTCTTCAGTATTGCACTTTGTTTTTTGCCTTTTCTGCTTCAAGGTGTAACTTATTATAACCTATCATGTATAGAGTTATTTTATGGGTTTATGAAAGGAAATTATATACTTAACAGTGATTATGAAGCACAAATTGTAATCACTAATTTGGCAATAGAATTTGACCAACAGAGAGTAACTGGTGTAGTTGAAGGCTTCTCTGGCAGTGATGCATTTAGAATTTCTCTTTAAGAGTTCAACTGTAAATTATGATTCAAATTTTTAAGTTAGTTAAAATTTGTTTATTTTGAGATCCAATACCAATACTTTTGTTGAAGCCTTTGTACTGTATCAATGCAAGCTGCTTCATTTCAATTTGAAAATTGTTCTACTTTGGGACTGTCCATATTCAAAAAAATTCTACTGGTGAAAGCTCAGACAACAACTTGAGGTAGCTTTGTGTTCTGTTGTGTACTTTACTATGTACAGATAAACTATGCTTACAAGATGTTAAAATTTTCCTTAGAGAATTTATTTTGCTGTATAATCTACCAAAAAACTCATTTCAACTGTAAAGACTATTTAAATTTTAGACTGCAATTAAGAATGATATAGCAGGAGAAGCATGTATCAATATTTCAAAATAAAATTTCAGTCTTCAACTACTGTGAAATCCTGATGTTTTTACATTCTTGAGAGTATCCAATGGTTTTCACCTGCAAATGACCAGAAAAGTACCAGAAGCTCCTTAAAGGTACAATCACTCCAGAGAAAAACTACAATTATGGTAGCAACTTGCCATATTTCAAGATGATTACTGAAAAAGCATGCTTTGTTGTTGTTAAGAGGTCTGTTAAGAATTCGATGATAATATGATGAAGTCTGTAATACATGCATGTCCATATTCAACTGTAAACATGTTCCTTAAAAGAAAACTTAGGCAATACCACAATGATGGTGGATAAAGAGAATAAAGAAATAACAAATATTGGAAGAATGGTAGAGCAAAAAAATTTCAAACTCATGTGTCACACTTATGTACCTAGACATAATCACAATATTGCATATATTTGATGGCCGAAACAAGTGATTTGCAATTCTTTCACACTGAAGATAGGGCGATAGCTTTACTAAGAATCCACATTACCAGAGAGAACTCAAAGGCAAAGATTGTATATAGTAAACCACGATCCAAAACAAATCCAAACAAAGTGATGCCTCCACTGTTATGTTTTAAGTATGTCACTGCACAAGATCCCACAAAAACATGTTTATCATCAGTATCATTGATAGACTTCATCACAAGTACAAGTGCTGTAAATTTCTGCATTCTATACGAGGTAATTCCAAAACTGCTTACAAGACTACGATTATATAAAATTTAAAATAACTACTATTCATCTAAAATCATTGAAAACACCATACCATAATTGTTTATATGGAAGATTTGAAGGCTAAGCTGCCAGTTCTAGTACATGATCATATACAGTATGCTGGTACAGTAAATATTTTCCTTGAGTGCGGCTTTATTTTATATGTGTGAGCGCCCGCGCGAACACACACACACACACATCTATACAGACAAAATTTAAAAAATATACTACAGTTTGCTAAAAAATGTCATCCCGATCCAGCATCACAAGAATCCAATATCTAGAATCAAAAAAGCTCAAGCTGCTATCAGCCTGCAGAAGTGGCAACTGATGTAACCAATCCATTTCAGGAACAGTTGCAACTCAATCTCATTAAAACAAATCTGCCAAAGAGGGCTGGAATCTCAATCCAACATCAATGGTAGTGTTTTAATTTTTTATTTTTTTGGCATTCACAAGGTGTTGGCACCTGCAGGAGTGCCTGGGAACGCGCACGGGAGTGTCCAAGGAGCGTCTTGGACGCATCAGGTTCTTTGTAGGTATGCAATCCGTGCGCCCATAGGGAGCCCGGGGCACCTGGAGCACTCCCTGGACACTCCTTGGCATTCAACACATTTGAGGCAAGTTTGCTCCAATAATGTGGTGTAATTCTTCCACTAAGTAGTCTCCATTAAATTTTGAGCAGGTATGCTTGAGAAATGTGTTCCTATGCTAAGTGTGTGTGTGTGCACGCGTATATACATGCATGATTCTTTTTCTGACACTTTCCTCATCACAAAACCTTGATATATTAGCATATTGTCATCATTTTTGGAATTACAGCAACATGTATTTTTCTTAAGAACATTATTGACAATGGAATATCCTAAGTTTTGATCTCCTTCAGAAATTCATTCTAGATGCTTCTTTAGATTAGATTCAATGTAGGAAATCCTAGATCACTTCCTTAATTCTCATGGCTTTATGAGATTAGAAGAGTCATTGAGCATAGGATCCCTTTGGTTTGAGAGTGTCGTTTGCACACTTTTCAGCTCTTTCATGAATTTTTTTCCCATGACTCAAACTCAAATTTAAGCATATTTCCTGTATATTTTTGTTCCGTATATTTATTATTTACCCACTACATCTAGTGGATATGAGATTAATACCTAATTTGCATCAGAGCCAAATTAGCAACCTTACAAATCAAAGCCAAAATATTATATGTCAAATAAAAATACTGGTTTATGGGTATTTGAGATTATTCAAGCATTTCTAACATACTTTTCATTTTAATGAAGAGACTAAATCTCAGATTATTCAACTCAAACCAAGGATAACATTCTTTCCTTTTTTCTAATGGCTACAGAAATTCATAGGTTTGAGCAGAGAAAATAGAAAAGACTTCTAATGCATACAAACTATTAATAATTCTTTCAATGGTTACCAGTTTGAGAACACATTCCCTTGTTACAAAATAATGAACAATTTTCTGGTGTAATTGGAAACTCTCCAACAAACTGCTGTAAAAATTTAAAAAATCATCATGCAAGTGGATTTGAAATTTTGAATACTGACCAAAGGATTGCCTCATTTGGAAAGCTGCCACTGCATCTTTTGAAGGAAACATGAAAAATACTTCAGATGATTCAGAATCATTATCTGATTTTTCTGATGGAAAAGGAGTGGTAGAACTTGGATTTTGCCCAAAAGAATCAGGCAAATCTGCTTTTTCAGAATAATAGGTGCCATGAGAGGAGCATGTTGATAACGAATGCCACCTGGTGGCCATGGAGACAAGTCCCTGAGCTCTATGGGTTATCGTCGCAGCTCCCAACAGACAAAGCAAGAAACCAGTGAGCTGAACTGCAGAGCAAACCTGCATACATCACAGTGAAGGAAAACATTTAAATTAGATTTAATCTTTCAATAATATTTACTTTAGAAATTATAAAAATAGGATTAAGATAATAAGTAATGTTCATCAAGTTTGGGCCAGAGTATAGCAATAACAAACAGCTCTAATAACAGTGAAGTGCATCAGACTTGGGCCTGGAGTGTAGTGCTGTCACACTGCCCCAATAACAGTGAGGGTCAAGGCACATCAGGTTTGAGCCTAGAGTATAGCATTAACACAGAACCCCAATAATGACAAGGTGGGAAAAAGAAAAGTGTTCACCCAATATTCAAAAAAAAATCATCTGAAATCTAGAGCAAAATATAACTACAACTATGAAATCTTACTTTATTTACCAATTTTTTTGACAAAAGAATAGGGAAGGATGTAACACTTATTTATATAATGGACATGCAAATAGAAAAGACTTATTCTTCCCAATTGAATGTTTGATCTATAATTTTTAGATCAAACAATGATCTTTTTTAAAAGAAAAATCCATAAACTTTAAGTAGGTTCCAATTCATGGATTGCTTGAATAAATAGTTACAAAAATTGATCCATACTTGAAAACTATGCTAGCAAAATTTTAAATTGGCAAGTTAGTTCACTGACCACCATTTCGCCTGCAGTGAAAAAGTTAATTTTGGAAGCTGAGGATAACATCGTTGCAAGTGCCATAAGCTGGCTCACACTAATGGTAAGCAAAGAACCCAGAATAAAAACACGGAATCGATGACTGATCAGAAAAAGCTGGTGCCTGATTCTGATATGCTCCTTCAGAAGTATATAAACATCAGAGGTATACTCTTCTAGAAAACTTTTATAGCCCTCGAACCGAAGAATTTGAAGATGGCATGTCAAACAGAAAAGGATGCAAACAAAGAGAAATACACCAGTTCTGTAAATCCATGAAACTAGAATAGCTGCAAACATAATTGAGCTGCTAAGGATATGACCATGGATATACGGTATGGTAACTGTCACAGACGTAAACCACAGAATTTTATGTAGAAGCTCGACCAGGAATGATGGCAAGAGAATCCATGCCAATAGTTTGAACAAATTCTGCACAAACAAAGGAAAGCATTAAAAGTCAAAGAAATTCAAGATAGAGTTCACGTAATCTAAGTCCTAAAATATTTAACTTATTTCACCTCTTTGAATTTCAAATTTTCATGTTTAGTCAATGGTACACCAAAAATCAGATATGGCTATTTGAACCTTCGTAAACATCACCACTGAATGCAGGGACGGTATATCAGGAAACTGCAGGAACTGGAGGGTAGACATCATAAGGAAGTGGCAAGAAACATGAAATCAACAGGAAATGGCATCAAATATGGCAGAAACTCTAAGAAACTCTTGAAACATTTCAGAAACTGCTGTATAAATATTGCAAATTTAAAAGTGTATCCGGTCAAGCTAAATTCTATGGTAGGAAACTTTTCAAAAACAGCTAAAATTTCAACAAGTGTTTTAAAAAGGTTTCCTATGACCCTGCCTCTCTAGTAGTTTCAAAAAATTCACAGGGAACCCTTTCCAAAACCCTAAAACAGCTTTCCAGCCTACTAAAAAATGAATGTTCGAGGAATTTAAGCTTGAACCCCATTCTTAATGGTTTCATCTCTTTATAGTTCAGTTATGCTTGTTCTACATGCATCCTGCACCTGACAGTAAAATAGTTCACCAAGAAATTTTTGACATGGGAATTTTTTCTTTGCAATCTATTCATATCAAGCAGATCATGAGATTTCACAAAATGTTCAATTTGTAAAAACATGATTTATCAAGAGATGTTGATTCACAGCCTTGCTGGAAAAATGTACATAACAGTATCATGTTGAGGTGACTGTCTGAAAGTCCACACATACGCGTTACTTGTCTAATTATAAATTAAAAAAACTATTAACGTCAACAGGAAAACCTCTAGATCAATTAGCCAAAAAATTTACATCAACCATTTGAACCACAACATTTGCAAATTAACTACTTTCAACTTTAGAGTTATATAAAATCGCACCCCAAGATCTAGAATATCCTTAATGTAAAAAAACTACACGATTGGGAGGCATGTTCAGCGAGTTGTGTAAATTCTTGGATAATTATGCCTAATTAAGTACTTGAATCTTACTTGTTCATGCCTAGTACAGTAATACGTTCTTTAAATGTACAGTAATACGTTCTTTAAATAATGTACTTACATCCACTTCTTCTGTGTAGCCTTGCTGCACCTTTGCTGTGTCATTGCGGAGTTGATCCAAAAACAAAAACTGGCGAAGGCCATATCTTCTCACATAACGTGAAAGGCAAAAGAACGCAATAGCAGCCAGTATTGACTCTGGAATCTGAACTATTTTATCATAAGCATAACTCTTCTCTTCCTCACAGCGAGGACAAGTCACAAAAAGTGAACTCAGAACAGGAACTCCCAGAGTAAACATAATGAACACAAACCATGAGAAAACCATATTTGACTTAGTGGACTGATCTAGCCCCCACCACCATAAGCTCGTTCTGAATCTCCTAAGTTCATCTTTTCTGCTGGATTTCTGTCTTTTGTAATCCTTATGCAGCAAGGATGGTGTTCGAAGAGTGGCACTAGAAGGGCTGTAATGTGGAGAATTGTGGCCAGAGGTTATTTCTTCTTCATAGAAACATTGTTCATGACTAGGAACAGGGACTTCTTCTACACTTTTAAAACTTATGTGCGTTCCTGGTAACAGTAAACTTCTTGCACTAGCCATATCCATATGGAGAACAAACGTTTGGAACACTAATGAATCGGCCTTTTGACTTTCAAAAACACAAGATTCTCAGTGCGTCTGTCTTCTGGATAAATTGAATGTGTGTTTTCTATTTACGGAAGACTTTAATAATAAAATTACGCAAGGGATAAACCGAAAATCTTGAACGCCAGTGCATGGAAAAATTAAAGACCAGGCTCTATCTTACCATCTAACTAATTCAGCCGAAACCATAGTTCTGAGGCACAGACTCAGCTCAAATTTGGCAGGCCAATTTTAGGCTCACACTACCCAGAATTTGACAAAACAAAACCATAAATTTTAGCATGTGCAACAGAACTAGATGTTGTTTATTTCTTTCTGAAGCAGAAGAACTTCAACAACATATGCAATTAATCATATACACCGGACAATACCAAAGTCATGCAGTTGATTCCAGAAGACTTTTACACAGATATACATGCTATTGTTGATATAAGTAGTCAGAGCTTAGAACAAACTCTATAATATAAAAATAAACGCAAATCCTTCATTACAGCTCGATTGAGGAAAAGCAAAGCATTCAAAGTGACAATGCACATGAATTCTTCTTTTCCTTCGCTCATTTTGCTTATTGTTTTGCAGACGACCATGGATTTAACTTTAAAGGTTTCCAGGTTTAAGAAATTAAAGTGATATTTCATCCTAAGAAACTTTCTTTGGAATCTCACAGTTGGAAATGCAAAAGCCATCCCTACCTCACAAAGCTTCGTCTGGTTGGACTATGTCGGTGATTAAATAATGTAAAAGAGAGGAAGTGCTCGTTCATATCGTTCGACTTTTTTCGGTTTATACTTTGAAAGGAATAAAAGCTTTTCAAAAAATTGAATTTAAATGGAAAAGAACGATAAAAAGCACAGGAAGCATCATCGCTTTGATGAGACCAAAATTCATCTTTTGGCATAATTGAAGTTGGGAGTGTTCATTGTCAATTTGTCCAAGAAAAAAATTAAATTAAATTGATTTAATAAAAAATATCTTTATTTTATCTTATTTCATGTTATCTTCATATATAATATTTTATAAATCTGAAATCATTTCATAAATAGTGATATTAATAATAATAATAAATCATTCTAAACTTTTAAAAAACACAAATTTTATTGGTTTAATTTATGAAAAAAATAAAGTTTTGATGTGTGTAAGATTTGACGTGGATAGGGATAAGTCTTCAAAGATTTCTCTTCTTTCTAAACTTTTATGGATAGATATTATAATGGAGGGTTGATCTAAAAGATTGATGTCCAAAATGATGATCTTCCATCTTGATGTGCTATTAAGTGCTCTTGATTTGTGTTCTTTTACAATTACTAAGTTAATTGATGATGTATGTGATGTCTTCAAGTTCATATGCTTCTTCAAAAAATATTTTGACTAAAAAATAAGAAATTTAAAATTAAGAAAATGTTATCTAAGTGATTTTTCTAAAGGCAATTAAGCACTTAGTCAAGTTTATTTAAGGTATTATTTTTTGTCTTATGTCAAATGGTTATTGACGTTTGTTAGAATTTTGTTTTGTTTTGTTCTGTCTCACCTATGCTTATATACAAGGGTTCTTATATGCATTATTTATCTTGTATATATTGTACTATCGTTGACATATATCATTTTTCAATGTTTTTATCTTTTGTGAAATATTTTGGTATTGTAAAGTGTTCTTGTTCTTACAAGTCATTGGAAGATTCAAAAACTTGATGATCAAGGAAGAAATGCTAAAACTTGAGATTAGTCGTATGAAACTACTTCATCGATGCTCCCTAAACACCTTAGATTTGAGAGGCAAAACTACTTTTGGGATTCAAATCATCCACCCAAAAAAAGTTTACAAAAAAACTTTTCCATGTCCCATAAGTGTTTAACTATCAAATTAAAATGGTATCATTAGAAATTAGAAATAAGCAAGAAGTTATTTGTCTTCGCATACCAAGATTGAGAGGCTTTTTCAAAACCATACAATGATCAATTAAATTTGCAAACAAAGGAAAAGTCCCACACAAAACCTAAAGGTTACTCCATATAGATCATTTCATTAAGAGCACCATGTAAGAAATCAATTGTCACATCCATCTAATAAACTAGTCATTTGTGTGACATAGCAAAAGAAAGCACAAGATTAATATAAGTCATAAAGTGGCTATAAGAGTAAAGGTTTAAAAACTAATTAATGTCATCAATCTATCAATACCCTTTACCAAAAGATGTGCCTTATACTTATCAATGGACCCATATAGTGCATATTTGATTTTCTACACCCACTTACACCAAGCTATTTTTACTCCCTTGGGAAGAGGTGCAAGATCTCATATGTAATTATACATCAAAGAAGAATATTCATCTATCCTACCATTGGTCCACTCTAAAATACTTGTGACATCTAAAAACATATAAGAATCATATAAAAAAAATAACAAAAAAGAGCGATAATTGTTACCTATAAATGAGTACATTGAGAATCTATATGTTCACCAACCATAGGTCATTACCTCAATAAAATGCAGGCCCAATTGATGCAAGAGCATCTCGGGTCCTTGACAATCCTGTGTCACCAAAAGCATGTTTGAAGTTTTCTATGTTGTTTGGTTCCTTCTTTGACCGAGTTGGTTCGGTGTTGCTCAGTTTCTTTCATTTACCGATGTTGGTCGATTATCTCTTTGGCGCTCACTGAATTTCCCTGGCGCTCGGTGATGCTTGTCTAGCACTCAGTTTCCTTGTTTACCGAGTTGTTTATTTTGATTTTTGTTGAGGCTAACTCTTGCATTTATATCTAGTCGCGGATTTAATATTGGTGTCTATCATTGGGAAGCGTGTGGACCTAGATCTGGTCATTCCTTCCATTGATGGTGGATCTGAAGGCCGACTTGGTTCGGTACCCTCTTGTATAAATGTAGTTGTTTGGTTAGAGTTTAGGGGATTTCAGTTTGGATAGAAGATAGAAGATAGAAAATTAGAGATTATTAGCAAATCCTTGCATGTTGGAGGACTTATGTACTTGATTGTAATATCTAGCCTAAATCGGAAGGCCTTAGAACTTGACATGTATAAATCAATTGAAGATAATATATGAAAGTATCTACATTCTCTCTCTCACTATTGTGTTAGTTGCTTCTGCATGCGATCTCTGCAAGGTGGATCTGGTTAGGGTGTGCCTTTGGCCCCTCTCCCCATCTACCATTACATCAAGTGGTATCAGAGCAAGGTGAGATCTAGATCTAGGTTTGCGAATCTAGGTTTGAGGGTTCCTTCTTGTCAAACCCTAGTTGAATTGTTGTGGGGTAGCGGATTGCGATCTGGCCTGCAATTGCAAAGGGTTTCAAGATGGTTCGTGGGAGGCGAGATGCAAATCTAGGATTGGAAGACATGTTGAGACAACTTGTTGCCAAATTAGAAGCTGTTGAAATAGCCTAGAGAAGATGAAGACATCTTGAAGATGTTAGTGATGATGAAATTGAGGAAGAACAAGTTGATGTAGAACCTGCACCGGTGATGGATCAAGGTGAGGAAAGATTGTTGAAGGCTTTGACAAATCTGAAATCTACACCACACTTTAATCCTCCCGAGTTTAGTGGAAAATTGGATTTTGATGAATTGGTGGACTGGATCACTGAGATGGAAAAATACTTTGAATATGAAAATGTACCTGAGGAAAAGAAGGTGAAAATTGTAAGCACAAAATTGAAGAGTCATGCATCCTTGTGGTGGGAACATCTACAATTGGATAGAAAGAGGAAAGGCAAAGACAAAATCAAGGTATGGAAAAAAATGGTGAATAAATTGAAAGGGAAGTTCTTACCTTGTGATTATCAGATTAACCTAGTGAGGCGAATGCAAAGTTTGAGGCAGAAAGATAGCTCGGTAAAAGAATATACTAAGGAATTCTATAGATTAGATATCAGATCTAGACATGATGAAGATGATGTGGAAAGAATTGCTAGATACCAGAATGGTTTGAGGGTTTCCATCCAAGAAGAAATTAGTTTGGTCAAATTGGAGAACATTGAAGAGGCTTATCAATTTGCATTGAAAGCTAAGGAGAAATTGAAAAAGAAACATGAGCAAAGACAAAGAGGTAGAGGTGGTAGATTCCCTAGAGGGAGAGGGAGATCTTATGGTGAAAACAGTAGATCTGAACCTAAAAAGACAACTTTGGATAAAGGCAAGACCGAGTGGAAAGGTGAAAGTTCATCTAGAGGCAGAGGCAGTAACTACCAAGGTGGTTATAACAGAGGTGGTTTCCGAGGAACTTGTTATAATTGTGGAGAAGAAGGACATAGATCATTTGAGTGTACACATGCAAGTAAGAAGGTCAATAACAGTAGAAATTCTTTGGTGTAAGAGGAGTCACCAAATGAGCCTAAGAAGGAAAATAACTTGATGGTAAGGAGAGCACTTTGGAGTGAAAGTAATAAGGAAGATCCGGTAAGGAAAATTTTATTCAAGACCAAATGTAGATTTTCTAATGAAGTTTGGAAGGTAATCGTTGACAGTGGTAGCTCGAAGAATCTGGCATTTGAGGAAAAGTTGCAGTTGAAAAAGGTTGGAACATTTGAAGCCCTATCAAATTTCATGGATCAAAGATGAGCATACACTCTTGGTAAGTGAACAATGTTATGTGAATTTGAAAATTGGAAAGTACTATGATAAGGTGTTATGTGATATCATGCCTATGGATTGTTGAAATATTTTGTTGGGTAGACCTTGGCAATATGATAGACATGCTATATATGATGGGAGATTGCATAAATATACTATTTGGGCTAATGGAAGAAGACAAATCTTGTTACCTTTGATGGAAGAACCTGTTAGTAATGTTTGCACATTTGTGAAAGTTTTCTTAGTGGAAGGAAGAAAGTTTGTTAAGGATTTGAAGAAGAATGATGTGTGTTTTACTATGATTCCTACAAACCAAGTAAGAAAACAAAGGATAGTGTCTCCGAGGAGATTGATAAGTTACTCACCGAGTACATTGAAATCATTTATGATAATGTACCTGATGGTTTTCCACCAAAGAGAAGCATTGATCATTGCATGGATCTAATCCTTGGAGCTAGTTTATCGAATAAGGCACCACATCGGTTGACACCTACTGAGAATCAGGAATTGAACCGACGGATTCAAGAATTGTTGCAGAAAGGTTTGATCAGAGAAATTTTGAGTCCTTGTGCAGTACCTATGGTATTGGCACCTAAGAAGAATGGAGAATGGCGAATGTGTACTGATTCCAGAGCAATTAACAAGATAACAGTGAAATAGAGGTTTCCTATACCGAGAATGGATGACATAATGGATAGTTTGACTAGAGCAAAGTATTTTACCAAAATTGATTTGAAAATTGGGTATCATCATATCAGAATTAGAGAAGGTGATGAGTGGAAGACTACTTTCAATACAAAAGAAGGTTTGTATGAGTGGTTGGTTATGCCTTTTGGTTTAACTAATGCACCGAGTACTTTTATGAGATTGATGAATGAAGTTTTGAAGAAATTCTTGGGTAAGTTTGTGATTGTATATCTTGATGATATTCTGATATTCAGTAAGACCAGAGAAGAACATTTGTTGCATGTTAAACAATTATTGCAGAGGTTGAAAGAAGAAAAGTTGCTGATAAATCTGAAAAAGTGTTCATTCATGAAAGAGGAAATTGTGTATTTGGGATTTGTGATTTCAGTTGATGGTTTAAAAATGGATCCTGAAAAGGTTGAAGCTATTTTGAATTGGCCTACACCTAAGAATGCTAGTGAGGTAAGATCATTTCATGGTTTGGTAAGTTTTTACCGAAAGTTCATTAGGAATTTTAGTTCAATATGTAATGCTATGACTGAGACTATGAGAGGAGATAAAAGAGAATTCAAGTGGATACATGGAACTGATAAAAGTTTTGAGACTCTGAAGCAGAAGGTTGTTGAATTACCTATTTTTGCATTACCTGATTTCAATAAGGTATTTCAAGTGGAATGTGATGCAAGTGGAAGTGTAATTGGAGTTGTGTTGAGTCAACAAGGTAAACCTCTTGTTTTCTTTAGTGAAAAGTTGAATGATGCAAAAAGGAAATATTTTGTGTACGATCAAGAATTCTATGCTATTTTTCAAGCACTAAAGAAATGGAGACATTATTTGATAATGAGTAAATTTGTGTTGTATAATTATCATAAGGCTTTACGGTATTTGGGTAGTCAGAATAAGTTGAATCAGAGACATATGAAATGGGTTGAGTATTTGCAAAGTTATACATTTGTGATAAAGCATAAGAGTGGAGTCACTAACCGAGTTGTTGATGCATTGAGTAGAAGATCTTTGATGACCGGGATGAAAATTGAAGTTCTTGGCTTTGATGACATGAGAGATTCTTACAAATTTGATCCTGATTTTTCTAAGCCATGGAGAAAGTGCAGAGCACCTATTCAAGATCAACCAAGTACTAAATGGGAGGAATATTTTATTCAAGAAGGTATGTTGTTTAAAGGTATTCATTTGTGTATACCGAGAGGAGCAATGAGAACTAATTTGATAAAGGAGAAACATATTAGTGGTTTGGCTGGACATTTTCATGTTGATAAGACATTGAATTTTCTTAAGGAGAAATACTTTTGGCCACAGTTCTATAAAGATGTTCAAAAATTTGTGAAAAGTTGTGGATTTTGTCAAGTTGCAAAAGGAGTAAGTTAGAATATTGGATTGTATACACCGATTTTTATTCTTGAGAAACCTTGGACTGACATTAGTATGGATTTTTTTTCTTGGCTTACTGAAGACAGTAAGGGGTAATGATTCTATATTTTTTGTTGTGGATAGATTTTTTGAAATGGCACATTTATTCCTTGTAGAAAGACATCAAATGCAATACATATAGCAGATCTTTTCTTTAAGGAAATTGTCATATTGCATGTATTATCAAGGAGTATTATCTCTGACCAAGACAGTAAATTTGTTGGATACTTTTGGAAGACCCTTTGGAGAAAGTTTGGCACTGAGTTGAAATATAGTTCTACATTTCACCCACAAACCGATGGACAGACAAAAGATGTGAATAGAGTTTGGGAAATCTTTTGAGATGTTTAGTTGGAGACACACCAAGTAATTGGGATTTTGTGGTGGCACAAGCAAAGTTTTCATACAATACTTAAGTGAATAGGAGTACTGGGAAAACACCTTTTGAGATTGTAAATGGCATACAACTAAGAGGTATATCATATTTGAGGGATATTGCTGATGAAAGAAAGAGAAGTGCTGAAGGAGTAAAATTTTGCTAAGTACATGAAGGACGTTGCATGAAGATGTGAAGCATAAGTTGGAAGTAAGTAATCAGAAATACAAAACAGATCTAAATGATCAAGGAGAATAAGGCTTTTATAGTTGGTGATGAAGTAATGGTTCATTTGAAGAAAGGTCAATTTCCTGTTGGAACACATATGGGAAGCTGAAGATGAAGAATTTTGGCCCTTGCAAGATACTGAGAAAATTTGATAGTGGAAATGCATATGAGATTGAGTCACTTGATGATATGGATATATCACCTATATTCAACATTGTTGATTTGTATGAGTATCATGAACCTGATGAAGAAATGATAGTACCGATGGATTATCCCAAGAAATAGACAAAAGAAATTGAGCATATTTTGGAGCAAAGAATTGGCAGAAGTACAAGAGGAAAATAGTATATGGAATATATGGTAAAGTGGAAGAATAGATCAATTGAAAACAATGCATAGATTTCACAATTTGAGTTGGATGCAGCTCGAACCATACCTGTTTCATGATTCAGAGAAGCATTTCAAATAACCCCAGGTGTCTGATGCAAGAGCATCTCGGGTCCTTGGCAATCTTGTGTCACCAAAAACATGTTTGAAGTTTTCTATGTTGTTTGGTTCCTTCTTTGACCGAGTTGGTTCGGTGTTTCTTGATTTCCTTTGTTTATCGGTGTTGGTCGATTATCTCTTTGGTGCTCAGTGAATTTCCTTGGCACTCCATGATGCTTGTCTTGCGCTCATTTTCCTTGCTTACTGAGTTGTTTATTTTGATTTATGTTGAGGTCGACTCTTGCATTTATATCTGGTCATGGATTTAATGTTGGTATCTATCATTGGGAAGTGTGTGGACCTAGATCTGGTCATTCCTTCTATTGATATCTGGTTCAGTAGCCTCTTTTATAAATGTAGATGTTTGGTTAGAGTTTATGGGAGTTCAATTTGGATAGAAGATAGAAAATCAAAGATTGTTGGCAGATCCTCGCATGTTGGAGAACTTTTGTACTTGATTGTAATATTTGGCCTAAACCGAGAAGGCCTTACAGCTCGGTATGTATAAATCAATTAAAGATAATATATGAAATTGTCTACATTCTCTCTCTCACTATTGTGTTAGTTGCTTCCACGTGTGATCTCCGCAAGGTGGATCTGGTTAGGGTGTGCCTTTGGCCCCTCTCCCCATCTACCCTTGTGTCACCAATGAAGAAATAGTTATACACTATATAAGGGGGTAGATCAATAAAATTATCAACATCATCCCCAAAAATAAAGGTGACCTCAAGTGATGATGAAGAAACAAGAAGTGAGAGAGAAGCATGTGATAGTGTATCCATCCATGTGAACTATTCATCAAATTGCACATCTCACAAAAGAAGACATCTCAATTGAGAGGAGCACATAACCTATAAGTCTTCACATCCTCATAATAGCCAATAATTGAATTTTAAGTTTGTCTCTTCTTATCTTTAGTCATACATTAACCATGTAGATTGAATTCCTGAGCTAACTGTCATATACTCTCAAGCAGGAAACATCAAGTTTGACATGGGACCAAGTGTCCTCACGAGTCATATTTACCATTGCGTTATGGGGCATATAGTTCTCAAGGTTTTTGGTGGCTATTTAACATTCTGCAAACAATTCATGTGTCT